>VWYK01109673.1:7821-21338 GCA_013399775.1 Semnornis frantzii
TTGTCTCCTGAAGATAGTTTTGCTTTGACCCTTCTGAATCAGTGAGCTGAAATGTTTTACCTGCCTTGATACTTTATTTTCCCTCCAACTTTGAAAATAGTTGGAGGCACCAGGAAAGGGAGCAGGGTGCCTTGTTTGAGCCATTTGCTCAGTTTTAAAGGGAAACACCAGCATAAGACACTCTTTAGAGAAGGCACAGAAAAAGCTGATGGTGCGCCTGATTGCTATCAAGAGCTGTTCCTTGCCACATAAACACTGCTCATCAGAGAGGAGGTAAAAATGCAGCATGTAAATGGAGTGAGGACAAGAAAACATACAGTTTATGTGAGAGGAGCTTGGGTTTGCTTCTTTCTCTTGGGATCTCTGGCCTTGCCTTGACCCACCACGCTGTGTCTTACAGCCTCTAAGGTGAAAGAGCTTCCTGGGCTGAAATAACAGAGAGGCCACTGCAAGAGAGATCCCTGATGGGCAAGTGAGGCTGTTTTGGCTTCTCTGTGGTCTCTGCATCCTGCAAGGGTAGCGTTAAAGGATTGCAAAGATGCAGCTGAGCAAGCCTGAGGCTTGGATTGGAGTCTAAATGCTTTGAAGCAAGAAAACAAAAATAATATTGTGTGTTTTCATGACCATTTGGCCTGGCATTGAGGAGAAGGGAATGGGCTCCCCAGGGTGGTTGTGGAGTCTTCCTCTCTGGAGATATTCAAAACCCACCTGGATGCATTCTTGTGTTGTCTGGTCTAGGTGATGCTGCTCTGGCAGGGGGGTTGGACTGGATGAGCTTTCAAGGTCCCTTCCAGCCCTTCACTGTGATTCTGTGATTTCAACCAGGCTTTCACCCTGGGTGAAAATGCTTGGAGAAGAAACAAGGCATTGTCATAATGATGACTACATGGATTTGGGGGAATTCAAACACTGCAGCTTGACAGTTGTCAAAATGTCATAAATGAGCAGACAGGAGAAAAGAAATGAGATGGCTTCAGGGTAGCTTCTTGAAAATTACTTTTCCCAGCAGGTGTAGAGCCAGGGTCTGCAGGGATGTTTACAGTGTGCTGGGTTTCATCACCACCACCACACCCATGCTGAAGGGCTGAAACACATGCAACCCAGGAATATTGCCCCCTGTAATACAGGGTGTCCTGGGAAGTGGCCTGGTTGGCCTTTCCTCTTCAAGCTGAAGTTATTTGAAGGTCTTGGGGCAGCGGAGCACAACTACACTTTCTCTTCTCCGTTCACAACTCCCTTTTTGGATATTGCCTTCAGTTCTCCAGTCCTGAGAGCTGCTTAGCTCCCTTAAAAGAAACTCAGGGAATCATAGAATTGCTTTGGTTGGAAAAAACCTTTAAGATCCTCAAGTCCAACCATTGACCTAGCACCACCAATCATGGTCATTAAGCTATGCCCCAAAGTGGTGCATCTACACATTTTTCTAACACTTCCAGGGACACCTCCACCATCTCCCTGAGCAGCCTTTTCCAATACCTGACCATCCTTTCAGTAAAGAAAATTTTCCTGATATCCAATCTAAACCTCCTCTGGTGTAACTTGAGGCCATTTCCTCTTGTCCTATCACTTGATACTTACGGTCCTGGGGAGCTACAGAGGTCCTAGTCAGGGATGTGTTCCAGGTTCTATTTGTCAGCTTCCCCACAGTGGAAAGGAGAGCACACTTGTAAAATCCTACATCATGTTCACCAGGGTGAGTGAGGAGGTGCTTACAAGTATTTTAGAGGTCTAGTTAGATCTCAGCATTATCCTAGCAAACAGGGAGGGCTCCTCCACCCCAGCCAACCTGAAGACAGCCTGAAAAACTAACCACAATGTTATGCATGCATAAACTCCATCAAGATGAGCAGCCCTTGGTGGGGCTGTGGTTACATGGCAGCCCAGGGCAGTTACAATCAAATTGTAATTCAAGAAGGCAACAGTTGTTCCAAGTCACATCTGAGATGCTCTGCTCCCCTGCACCAGCACCCTGCTGGCAGCAGCTCCACGGACAAGTCCCAGACTTCAAATTCTTTCACTTTCCTTCCTTGTTGCCCCTCTCCAACTGTGCCTATGATAACAGCATGAAAGCATCAGTTGGCAAGGATACATCTATGTGATACAGCTATGGGAGCTGACAGGTATGAGCTGGAGCCACCATTCCTGCTACAAGTGTCGTGTTTGGTTTATGGGCATTAATAGTCACAGCAAAGCTCTCTATAGCCTTGGTGTGCAGTGCCAATTCACGTCATCTTGCACAGGGCAGCAACTGCAGATACCAAGTGTTTTCCAGTTCCCAGCTGATAATAAAAATGAAAAGAAAGTATCTTCAAACTTCCTGAGCCCTCTGGACATTGCTTTAAAATTATCAGGTATATTCTCTTCTACTGCATGTTGGTTGGAAAAAAAAAAAAAAAAAAAGCAAGCAAACGAATGAACCATCCAACCAAAACGCCTCTCCTCTCCACTGCTTTGTCTTTAGAACTTACAAAGAAGAGAACTAAATGTCACCTGGTATCAACTTATCCCTCCTGAGCCCAGCTTGCCACCTTCGATTTGCAGCTAGTGCTCTCAGACACTCAGCTACTCACTGTCCCCCTGGCTAGCAGAAGGCTCGTCCCATGAGACCTGCACTCAGCAGGAAAAGATGCAGCTGACTTTTAGGATGTTCAGGATATTCCAAAATAGTCTTTGGTTTATTCTAATTTCCATTTAGAAAACACACTTCACAAAGAAAAGAATCCCAAGTATTCAGAAGTGCGTTGGTCTTGCTCTCCCCTTTACAACAGCAAAGACCAAGAGTGACTCCACGGCAGCCAGTAGTGTAACGCTGGGATAAAACCAGAGCCGTGCCAGTCACAGGATTTATGGCTCAGAGCACTGGTTTGCAAACATCCTAGGACAGAAATTAGATCTCCAAAAGCTTCCAGCTGCCTTCTTAACTGACTGCAATTTCAGACATTGCCCAGCATTTTCTTGCGGATGCTGAGTGCTCTGGAAAACCTGCTGACAGGCCCCTGAACTGGTTGTCAAAAGAGCAATGGTCTCTGCTGAGACTCTTCAACTCATCCTTGGTGGCAGCTGAAACAAGTTCTGCTGAGCTGTGAGAGCAGACAAATGAGTCCATCTGGTCCTAGTTAGTGAGTTATCACCTCTTCAGCTAAGGCACAGGAGTGGGAACAGTTTCTCTCTGCCTACATTACTCTGCTCATCTTTCCCACTCATCCATCACGCTCCTTCCTGTCCCTTGGTTTCTTCCCTTCGCTGCACTTCAGTTTTGTTATTTTCCTTCTTTCTCCTTCTGCATCTGCTAGTCCTGCAATGTGTCTGTCTCCACTTGAGTATGGTCCAAATGCCCTCCAGTCTCCTGTCAAGCACCTCCTTGCATGCCCCACCAAGGTGCCTCATAGCATCTGTCCATTTTCCTGCAATGCACTCACTCCAGCTGTCAGATTTTATATTCTTGGCAAGGAGTTTTGGGGGAGAAAAAATGTATTAAATTAAATAACAAACCCACTCCAAACCAAAAAATGCTGAAGAGGAGCCAGCCAGCAGTAGTATGAAAAGGGAAGGCTTCATCCATAAAGCTTCTCATCTCCAATAACTAGTTGATGGGCTAGTGCTACCCTAGACATGTCCCAGTGGGTAACTGTGTCCCCCTAAAGCAACCAGTGCCCACCACAGAAGTGTGGTGCAGCTACTGTCGATGCCAACAAGCAACTTTCTCTACCAGGGACTGTATTAGCTTCATCTCACTTCAGTGCTCCACCCATAGCTGGCAGAAGGCATCACTGCCCAGGTCTTGCTTCAGGACCAAGGGTGGCCTCTAGCCTGAGGTACTCACAAGTGCATAACCCATGAATTTACCAAAGGGACCAACTGTGAACACTTCTCCCTCTGTCCTCTACTTTGACCAATGTTAATTCAGACCTTCTGCATTTCTGTCACAACCAGTGAGGCTATTAGGTGCATTAAGGCAGGTCACAGAATCACCAAATCATTGAATGGTCTGGCTTGGAAGGAATCTCCAAAAGTTACCCAGTCCAACCCTCCTGCATTCAACAGGGACATCCTCAACTAGATCAGGTTGCCCAGAGCCTTGTCAAGCCTCACCTTGATTATCTCACAACCTCCCTGGGCAACCTGTTCCAGTGGTCCACCACCCTCACAGTAAAGAACCCGTTCCTAACATCCAACCAAAATCTGCTCTTGTCTAGTTTGAAGCCATTGCGCCTCATCCTGTCACTACAGGGCTTTGTAAACAATCTCTCTCCATCCTTCTTGTAGTCTCCCTTCAGGTACTGGAAGGCTGCTATTAGGTCTCCCTTGAGCCTCCTGTTCTCCAGGCTGAACAACCTCGGCTCCCTCAGCCTGTTCCTCATAGCAGAGGTGCTCCAACCCCCCGATCATTTTCATGGCCTTCTCTGGACCCCCTCCATCAGGTCCATGTCCTTCCTGTACTCAGGACTCCAGACCTGGACTCCAGGTGAGGTAGAGCAGAGCAAAGTGGCAGAATCACCTCTCCATCTGCTGGCAATACATCTTCTGATGCAGCCCAGGATGTGATTTGCTCTGCAAGCTCACACTGTCTGCTCGTGTCCAGCTTCTCAGCCATCAGACCTCCAAGTCCTTTTCCACAGGGTTGCTTTCTATTTCCTCATCTCCCAGTCTGTACTGATGGTGAGGATTGTTCTGTCCCAGGTGCAGCACCCTGTACTTGCTCTTGTTGAACCTTGTGAGGTTCACCTGGGCAGACCTCTCCAGCTTGTCCAGGTCCTTCTGGATGACCTCCTGTCCCTCTGGTGTATCGACAGCACCACTCAGCTTGGTGTCACCTGCAGACTTGCTGATGGTGCCCTCAATCCCACTTTCTATAGCATTGATAAAAACATTAAACAGCACAGGTGCCAGCATAACCCCCCGAGGCACACCTCTTGACACTGCTTTCCATCTGGATTCAAGCCATTGAACACTACCCTCTGGATGCTACCATCCAGCCAATTCCTTATCCACTGAACAGTCCACCCAGCAAATCTGTATCTCCCAACTTGACCAGTAGGATGTTGTGGGGAACCATGTCAAAGGCCTTGCAGAAGTCCAGATAGATCACATCCATAGGTTGTCCCTTAACCACTGACATGGTCACATTACCATAGAAAGCCACTAGGTCAGTCAGTCAGGATTTCCCCTAGTAAAGCCATGCTGTCTGTCTTCAATCACCTCCCAGTTCTCCATGTGCCTTAGCATGGCATCTAGGAGGATCAGTTCCATGATCTTCCCAGGCATGGAGGTGAGGCTGACAGGTCAGTAGTTCCCTGGGTCCTCCTTTCTCCCCTTTTAAAACTGGGTGTAATGTTTCCTTTCTCCTGGACCACAGAGACTTCACCTGACTGCCAGGATTTTCCAAATATCATGGAGAGTGGCTTGGCAACTACGTCAGCTAATTCCCTCAGGACTCTCAGATGCATTTCATCAGGTCCTACGGACTTGTATATCTTCGGGTTCTTCACATGATCACACACCTTGTCTTGGCTTACAGTGGGAGGTCCTTGCCTTGCTCTCCATGGTTTAGGACTGTAAGGGTACAAAGACATCCCCTTCAGTGAGAACAGAGCCAGGCACAGCTTGGATCCTGTTCTCCGCTTGGATCCAGGGTTTGGACTTCAGGACTTTTTGCACGTGAGCCAATCCTGCAAATTCACCAAACCTGAACACTGTTCTCCTCGCATCTTGGAGCAGGGCTGAAATCATTGCTTCGCTCCACAGCTTCATGCTTCATTCTACAAACAAAACAAGTTCTGCAGCCTAAGTCCATCAAAGGGAATGAAAACCAGGCCTCCATCCTGGGTTTGTGGTTGGAAATAATCTGGAGTCCTGATTACCATCTCCGGCTCTAACTCCTACGTTAACACCACCTTGCTTTTGTTCTTTATTGGAACAACTGCCAGAAAGGGATATTACATAAAGAAGGGCTTTAATTTGCCTTTTTTTTTGACTCTTCAGCTCTGGAATTTTCTAAAATTATTCCTTTTCTGTCTGCATTGAAAAAGGTCATGCACATTTTTAAAAAGAAAGCATAAAATCAAAGAGGAGGCGAGTATAGCAGCTAGAGGTTTCAACATGTAGAAGTAGTTTTCAAAGCTCTCAGAAAACAGAATCATAGAATGGTTTGAGTTGGAAGGGACCTCCAAAGGTCATCTAATCCAACCTCCCTGCAGTGAGCAGGGACAGCCTCCATTGTATGATTCATTGCTGTTACCATCAGCTTACCTGTGCCTCCAACTGAAAAGAATCCAGCCCTAAGAGTTTTGAACTAGAAAGATGCTCCTCTGAAGCAAAATCATCAAAAACAAATCACAACCTTCAGCATTTTGTTGCACTGCCCAAAATAAATCCTGCAGTAAGAAACACGATGATTCTAGATATTGCCAGCAGGAGGAGGTTTTATTGAGCAGAGTTGGTTTAATACACTCCTTAAGTGCCAAGTGACAGCACAGTTCATCAGAAGAAAGAAAGAGATCCCTGACTTCTTCCACTCTTCCGCCTGCTGTTGACAATCTCTGCTGACTGGCTTCGGTGCAGTCTCCAGCTGCAGTATCTCTCCAGAGCAAAGGAGGCAAAGGCTTACACAGCAATACTGAGAGCTGGTAAACAGCACACAGCAGCAACAGCAACAGTAGCAATTAGGCTACTTGACTGGTTTTGTCCCAGCCCATTGTCACCCTGTCCTCAAATGGATCACAACATTTTTGTGATGTACCTGACTGGTTTTGTCCCAGCCCATTGTCACCCTGTCCTCAAATGGATCACAACATTTTTGTGATGTTGCTCTGCAGCAGAATGACAGAACATTCACAGAACTCTGAATTGTGGTGGTCACACCACAGTGACACTTAGGCACACAAACAACAGATGGCATCTAGGATGGCACACGTGGCAGAGGAAGGATTCATGGGCATTTCAGTCAGAACAGACTTTCACAGGGTTCATTTATCCTGTGATGACAATACCCAAAAGTTTAGTGCTATAGTTCAACCATTCACCCAGGTGGTGGTTAAGCATGTGTGCTAGGTTAAGCCCATCTGGGCTCGGGGAGTGGTCTGGAAATGTGACCCCTAGGTGGGGAGAGAGACCTGTCCCCTCCTGGGGGGAGGACCTCCCCAGGTCAAAGTTTATTCGACACCCACTTCCTGTCCACAACCCTATTTAAGAGGCAGTTAAGTTCCCACTCTCTCTCTCACTCTTGCCTTGGCCTCTGCAGCATCTCCTTGCTGCTGCTCCTGTTAACCACACAGTCAGGATAACCACGTGGCCAACCTTGCCTGCCTGCTACTTCCTGTTGGGGACTGCAGCCAAGGACACTCCATCACAACCCAGATAATCCACTGCCATCCAACCTGGTTTTATATATATATACATACACACACACACAAGCGTCTGTATATGTTCCTTTCCCTTAGATCTCCGTAACTTTCCTTTACCTTAAATGCCTTTTATTTATTGTTAAAATTACCTTTCAACTTCCAAATCAGAATTCTATGAATTCTAAGATTTTGCTAGGATCAGTGGCATTAAGCATCTGCTCCTGAACTGCCACTCAGATTCTACAAAGAGGGGGAAAATCCCACAGTACACAGAGACTTTCATCCTTTAGGTACATTCTAACTCTCCGAACCAAAGCAATTTAAAAACTAGACATAGTCTCTATATAATTTTCAATTTTATTTCCCTGCCCGAGACAGTATCGTGGTAATTTTCATAGAATCATAGAATGGTAAGGTTGGAAGGGACCTCAAAGATCATCCAGTTCCAACCTCCTGCCATAGGCAGGGACACCTCCCACTAGTACAGCTCACTCAAGGCCTCATCCAACCTGGCCTTCCACACCTCCAGGGAGGGAGCAGCCACAGCCTTCCTGGGCAACCTGTTTCTTTTGATTACATCCCATGATATACCCATCTATGACAAGAAAAGTCTGAAATTCATAAAAGCCAAGCTCTAGAATCTCAAAGGAGGAAAGCAGCACAATGTTAAAACGCATCCACAATTAAACAACATAAGAATTCAGTGTTATTTCAAATGGGAGATTTGGACACCTATGGAAATACTATTCTGCTGTCTGCTTACCTCCAGCTCAAAAAGAGTGCTCAGAGGAGCCTTTCTTAGGCAATGTGACTTTTCCAAATATGCCTATTTATGCTCTGCTTGAACCACATCCTGGGGGACATGAAGTATGGCAATGAGATTGTATTTGCTTTTATCACTAAACATGACAATCAGCCTGCCTAAGGAAAAAAGTAGCTGAACTTAGACAAAATGCAGAATTCATTTCTTTGAAAAAAGCATTCAGAAGTTTTCTCCCAAATAAGCAAGACAAAACTTAGCTGGAAGTTTTGTTCTTGACCATCAAGTAACTAAAATTCACACTGAATGCCTAAAGGAGATGGAAGGAGGACTTCCATATAAGGGGAAGAAAATACCTATTTTCTCTCCCTTCCCCTGAATCTGCATTGCAGAGCAGCAGGCACTGAGGAAAAAATAAATCAGAGAGAAGCCCCTATGTGATTCTGACTTTCCTTAGAAGAGAATTAAGGCTTCAGGCTCCAACTAGCCATGACTACAGATATGAATAAACACTTAAGCCTGAAGAAATCTCTGAACATCAGGACATCCCTCCAAGGCTTGAATCGTACAGATCTTCCTTTGAAGTGAAGCACTTCAAGGCAACATCGCCCATCCATTTGATGGTTTGACTCTGTGCTCAAATCTTGCCTCCAAGGTGAGACACTTTAAGGTATTTGCAGTTGCAAAGAAAAAAAAAAAAAAAAAAGCAGAGAGAAATTTCAGCAGCTCGACGGGAATCGATCTGTGTATGGCTGAAAGAAGACACCAGGCTGTCACCACACCGGGCACCGGCTGAGCTACCCATGAGGCACTTAAAGGTGAACAGAGCAAGTTACCGCATCACCTCTGCCCTGGGTTTCATTTCAAACAAAATCCAAGTTGAGAGTAACTGGAAAATCAAAAGTTCTCCTTCCACACATTGATAGGATGCCTAAGTGGTACCTACATGAACTCCTGAAAAGCAGACACAGTAATTTTGTGGGTTTCAGCATGAAGCCTTTAATATTCAGCCACCTACTCAAGGAAGACAAATAGCTGCTAAACATTTACAACCTTGTTTACACACAGCACAATTATTTCCAGCTGTGGAACTATCATTAACCTTTATCTCTTGCACTATTAACCCCTTTAGAATTATAAAACATATTCCTAGCAAAAAATTTGAAAGACAATTAAAAAAAAAAAAAAAAACAAGACCTCAAAAAACCCCCAAAACTTTTCCAATTTAACTGTTAGTTCCCATGGAAAAAGTGATCCTGGTTTTCAGGCCCAATGCAACAGTGAAGACAACCATAAATGGGGGAAACTGTTAATAAAGCAAGTGGCTTTGTTTCAAGTTACAGAGGGTTCAGGTGTTGCTTAAAAAAGCACAGGGTTAAACAATCCTGTAAAATTAAACAGAACTGTAAAATAGTGCATTCCTTGAAGTGCTGAATGTTAGCTTTCTTCCACTTCACTTCCTGCAGCAGCTGCCTCGACAGCTTCACTGCCTTTGTTGAAAATTATTTGTCACAATGAACAAAGGTTCCTGGAAAAAAACAGCTATGCTGGGAGCAGAGGAGTAGAACATCACATTCTGACTGGAAGAACTCACACTGCAGTTTTCCAAAAACAAATGACCTGCTTGTCTCTTTCAAGATGAGTACAAGAAGCACTGGAGAACATTAAACATCAATACATTAATGCTGAAAGCACAGGGTTCTTCCCCAGTAAAAAGTACACCTTTGGTTTTCCAGCACTGATGAGAAGTCAGTAGTTAATGATGTCAAACCCACCAAGAGATAAGGCTTGAGATTCCTTAATTACCATACTGCATTTGTGTATTGCTGAGTCCTCAGATTGTGGGTCAGCTTACACTGCAGGGAGCTAAGATACAAAAGCATTGAGGGGGGCAAGGTTAGAGATAGGATCTGCAAATTCTGTGGTGGAGCTGAACAATGCCAACAAATAAAGCTGCAGCCCAGAACTACACAGCTGCTACAGCTCTTCCTCCAGAACCAGCGAAGGAGAAAGGGTCTGGAAAAAATTACTTGTGTACACCTATTGTCCCAGGTTGGGAACTATAGGGTTAAAAATCCTCTAGGAACTAGAAAATTGTTATTCACTCCCATAATTCTGCTATCTCTTTATAAACTCGGGGTGAGGCCAGCTCGTTCTCCTTTCCTCCCCCTCCAGCCTTGTGTCTGGCAGGAGATGCTTTTATGGGGACAAACATGTAAGGAGCAGGTCTGTTTTGGGGCCTCCAGAGGCTGTATTTAGGCAGAGGTGTTTGGGGAGGGAGAATTGGAGCACTGGGGATTACAGATTTAGTTTTGGGTTGGGGGAAAATTCAAGGGGTTCGCTATGGGGTTTGTATCTGCTTTGTAATTTCTTCCTGTATCTCTCTTTCCAAATATAATTCTTTATCTCCAATTCATTGGAGAGCTTCATCCTGTCAGCTCTTTAAAAACCACCTATGCACTATGCAAAAGTTTAAGGAAGGGATGCTCCTGCAGGTGTGGATAACAAGTGCCTGCATAGCTGAAGAAGAGCTCACCCAAGTCATCTGACTCAGGCCATCTGACTTCCTAGAAGTACTATTTTCTGCAAGAAGAGAGCTACATTACTTCAGGCACACAAATGATGGCATTATGCACTTCTGATTTCCATGAAGGCATTGAACTGGCGTTTCAGCTATGCCTCCCCTCTCCAATAAAACTGTGGGTGCACTTGCTCCCTTGGCACAGTGATTGTATCTTGTAATACTGAGACCAATGTATTTTTTTTTGCTGTTGCCATGACAACTATGCTGTTAGGTCAGACCTAAAGCAGCAGCTGGCTTCTTCACTGCCAGACTCTGACAAATACGGCTCTTAGTAATTTTTTTCTGTCTACATACATTGCCTGTACACACCAAGATTTTAGCAGCTTTAATCTAAAGAGAATTAGAAACAGCCCCTTGTCTGCTTCCCGAGAATCATTACTGTCATGAGGCACAAGTAACACAAACATGTATTCCTCCAGTAGCTGTAATTCACATGACCTTAAGCACGCAGAAAATCTTGCTTCCAAGTAAATACAAGCATTAGCTGCTGGCATTAGTACACTATGCAGAGCTTAACAAGAGGGTAGAAAATACAGCTAAAGCTAATGAAAGCTTGTACAGGATACCAGAGTCGTGCCTAAAAAAATATGAAACATTGTGCTCTGTATTTACTCTCTCAGAAAGAAAATCAGATCTGTTTTCAAACAAAGAACTTGAAAATAATATTACTGTGAAATGGTGCCTGTAAGAATGACCTAGGCTGAGTGTAACACAGGCAAGGAAAAGGGCAAGAGTAAACACATCTGAGCTCTGCCACTGTAGCCTTCTAGACAGAGAGGCAGCTACATTTTTCATGTGTTAGGCACACATCCAATGCATAACCTGGCCAAGTTTTTAAACACAACCAAGATGACAGGGGTGAGGGGAGTGTGGAAACAGTATCTTTTCATAATGAAGATACTCTTCTGTCATTCATATTTTATACTGTCCAAGTAAGTGTTAAAAAGAACATTTAGGAAGTAAACGAAGTGTACTCCAGTATCTTGAGGTCACTCATTTAATAAAAACACTCACAGGCAAGTTTGACAACACTATTAGTACTGAACCATCACAGACTGAGCCTTTTGGTGGGCTACAGGGTTGAGGCAAAGGGACAAAACACTGCAGTGGTTTATTAAGGAAGAAAAACCCCCATGGCTCCACAGAGCATTTCCCTCTCATGTTCCACCACGCATTACATGGTATCATCCCACAAGCGCTGAGCCAAGTCAGCCCAGAAAGCAGCACTGCTAAGAACATGGAGCTACCTCACCAAACCATAAGGTGGTGAACAGCAAGAAGAAACTAAAAAAGGACAACTACTAAATTTCCAGGTAGCTATTCAGCAAAGTGACTTCTGTTCTCTATGGCAAGTAGAGCTCTGTGCTGGTTTGAGGGTAATTGGAATATTTTAATGGAGAAAATTATATTACAGCCTGTGAAAGGAAAATAGTGATGTCTACTTCACTCATAGGCTTGCTGAGATGTATAAGACAAGAACACAAAACGTAGATAAGACACAGACACTCAGGCTTGCAGACACTCTCGGGCTGTCGAGCTTGTTGCCTTCTCCTCTCTGTCCAGTAACCTCACTAACCACTTTCCTTCTAACTGCCCCAGCTGATCCTCCAAACTCACCTTGTGCGTAAGGCAAACCTTGGGGTAGCGTAAGGCAAACCTTGGGGTAAGGTACAGCTGCCGTCTAGCAGCTTCTTGCCTTCTCCTCTCTGCCAAGTGACCTCACTAACCACTTTACTTCTAACTCCCCTGGCCGATCCTCCAAACTCACCTTGCGCATAAGGCAAACCTTGGGGCACGGTATAGGGGTGAGGAGAGGTGGAAGGGTGGTTGGAAGCCTCTCCTGGGGTCTCTGATTTCTGGGAGGGGGATTGTGTTTCTGTATTACCTTTACCTTGTATATTTCTGTAAATACTCCTGTCTATTGTGTATATATCTGCTTGTACATTGTGCTGAGATGTAAACAGAGCTTCGGTCCTTAACTTCCAGCTGGCTAAATCTAGTCTGGGTGATTTTACAAAGTGTGGGGGGAGCAGGGAACTCCCAAACCATCACAAGCTCCCTGTTCACACGCTTATCGCACTCAACTACTTGATTAACACTGACAGTTAAGTAGTTTGGTAAGTCACAAACCACCATCACTACACAGGTTGCTCTGGAAAGCAGTATAAACAATTATAAGTATTTATTGCAAACCAGTTTCTCTCTCTCCTACAAGGCAGCCAGTAAAAGTCACCACATGTGAACTATGAAAACATTCATGAACCACAAACTGATTTAATTAAAACTCAAAGGGAAAACATACTGCAGGAATAAAAACTCCAAAAACACAGCAATTACTAATCATGAACCTACTGATGATCTTGGAAAAGCACCTGGGAATTCATGACCAAGTATTTGGACTTGAATTCTGCAGGACAGGGAGGGAAGAAGCAAGTCCTTCAGCAGCACTGCAGGCAGAACTGTACTACTTGATGTATTTTTCCATGAATTTCTTGTGAAATTCTGATCGCAGAGTATCGTTCACAAATCTTTTGTCCTTTTTTGTTTCATCTATCCCCTTGGCACAGTTCTTGAAGACAACATCATCATCCCACCTGCAAACAGAAGTTTTGAACTTCAGTAAGCCTGTATAAAAATTAGGTGCAATTGACACAAATACATAAATTAAGCCTGGCCTCCTATTTAAATCATAGAATCAACCAGGTTGGAAGAGACCTCCAAGCTCATCCAGCCCAACCTATCACCCAGCCCTAGCCAAGCAACCAGACCATGGCACTAAGTGTCCCATCCACGCTTTGATTGAACACCTCCAGGGATGGCAACTCCACCA
>VWYK01109680.1:0-13299 GCA_013399775.1 Semnornis frantzii
GATAACAAGCTTCAATTGCTGTTAGTTGCTCCTGTTTCCATTGACTTGCTTCACAACACTTAAAAAATGCTTACACAGAAAATGATCTTGGATGAGCTGGTGCACAGTTGCCTGTTAGCTTGTAGTGTCTGCATTCTCAGATTCTATTTGGTGTTTACATCCACAGCTTATTTAAAAATATATCCGAAACAACGTGTTTGATACATATGGTCCCATTTTTGTGCTATTTATCACAAAGTATGACTTGGAAAACATCAAAATGAAATTAATATTAGACTATGCATGATATACTAAGTTCATTTTTGTATTTTGATTGTTGGGGTTTTTTTTAATAGAATTTCTCTGCAATATAAACTTAAAAAGCAACCCCATTCTTAAACAAGATATTATGTATATAATACAATATTAAGTGGACAGTATTAAGCAAATTTTATATGAGTTGTATCAACTAAATACAATGCAAGCAGTGCAATTTTAAGAGCAAAATTTTTGTTGCACTATTAGATGCTCTTTTATAGGAATGTTTCAGACATTATTACACAGTAATGCTCATAGCCAAAAATAATTAAAATAGCCTTGAATTGCCTTGTCCATTTTGAATGAGGGATAGCAAACTGTTTGCTAAGTCATTCCCCCCACCCCCCGCCCAGTCCATCATGTTTCAAAGCTCAAAGTATTGTTTAGCATGCACAGAAATGATTTCACGATGCAATGAATATAAGACTTAGTCTTTGTGAGAATGCATTTTTAGACACAAATGATACCAGACTGGGGAAGGTTTTGGCTAGAGCCATAAATCTGTCTAATCATTAAATCATTACATTCTTACCAGTTGCACTTCTCCAAAAGCCCCTCTTCCAATCACCTTAACAACATCATAGTCTTCGGCTTTCATTTGTAAAGCTCGGATTTTTTCCACAATCTTCTCATCTAAAGCAAATAAAACATAAATTGTGATCATGCATGTATTAGCAGAATACGAACATCCTCTCTCGTGTTTTTCATTCTGAGTCAAAATAAGCTTGTTTCATTTAAATGTTTAGAGCCTTCTCGGTAATTGAAATCTGCAGCCACTGTTAACATCTCCTTTCATTACAGCTGGGAAATCATTACCCATCTACCTTTAGCAGTAGTAACTGAAACATCATTTGGATTCCGCTGACTCTCATTTCACACCTTTAATAATGATTTACAAGCTTACAGGAATGCTCTGGTAAGAAGAAGAACCAGGGATGCCAATGTTGAATTTTCAGACAACCATTCATTTCCACCTCCTGTGTTGCCAGGGCAATGCAGGAACGTGAAGTACCTGGTACATACAAAAGCACTGCAGGTGAAACCTGCTCCTACACACCTGGAGGCTTCAACAGCAAATGGTGAGGAATACAAGTCAGTAACCTTCATGTACAACTTTGGACCATGCAAGAATATGACTTCAAATTGACTTGTTCACAGAAAATATTAAATTGAGTTTATGTGCATATGTAATTGCTGGCCACCTGTTGGCCATCCTGAAATGTTTCTTAGTGTTCACTGGTTGTGTAGTTCTACACTTTATAAAATTATGTCTATTAATACTCTGTTCGAGTATCCTCTGGCTCAAAGTTTAGCAGATAAGGTCTTTCGTTCAGGAGTTTTCTTGCTGGGAGGTTTCCTGCAGAAATCTGTAAGTGAAACCAGTGAAATTCTGACCTCTGATGCATTCTAAAAATATATAAAGGTAATTCTTTTGTACATGTAGCATGCTAGCGAATGTAACCCTGGCTGAATGACCTTTAAAACTCTATTCTTATTACAAGGACAAAAGATAATGGGAGCAACGAATGGAATCTGTAATACTGGAGGTCATCTTTCTTACGTGTGACAAGCTTTGACACTGCTCCCACACACGCTTACAGAGGAACAAGCAAAACAGGTTGGCTGGAGTAAAACTTCTACCAGGGAAGAGCATGAAATTGTATGAAAAGCTGTAGACACTTATTATCAGAGAGAAGGAGAGGTGTACAATGGGAGATACATGTTTAGGGTGAAAGACCATGGAATTTGATCACAAGAAATGCATTAAAGGAGATCTCAGATCTGAATACAGGAAAATAAAAAAGATCAGAGATACAGTTAATTCAGTATGACATTAAAGATGACATTGTCAGCAGGGAGTTAGTGATAACAAACATCAGTAAATAGTTTAACCATTCCTATGTTTTCATGAAGAGCAGCCTGGTTGCCTATAAGCAACCCTGGAGACATTTGGCTATCAAGAATTTTGACTGATGTGAGCAACAACCCCATTCAGGCAGGCACTCTGATCTGTTACTCATGAACAAGAAAAAACTGGCGAGGGATGACAAAGTCCATTGCAGCCATGGTTGAAGGAACTGTGAGATGGTGGAATTAAATACCCTGAGAGAACTGAGGAAAGAAAATAGCAGACCTTGGATCTCAGGAGAACACACTATGGCTTGTTCAGGGAACTCACTGGTAGGATCTCGTGGGAAGCTGCTGTGGAGGGTAGAGTGGGCTGACTTTCAAAGGCGACATGTTCATAGAGAAAGAACAATCTGTTCTAGTTAGCTAGAAATCAAGCAGGCATGGCGGACAGCCAGTTTGGCTGACTTGGCAACCTCTGCCTTGACTCAAGCACAAAAAAGCAAAGATTTGAAGCATGGAATCGGGTCCAGGCTACCCATCGGAAATCTCTCAAGCATGCAAGGATGGAATGGGGGAAGCCAAGTTCAGCTGGAATTAAAACTAGACAGGTTTATGTAGGGAATCAGGAGCCTTTATAAATACACTGGCAACAGCAGAAAGCACAAGGCAAATGTAGGTGCACTGCTCTGAGTGGCATAGGGGATATAGTGCCAAGGGACGTGGAGAAGATAAAGGTCCTCACTGCCTTTTTTATGTCAGACTTCAATGACAAGCTCTGTTCATAGGGCTCCTAGTTTCTTAAATCTAGTAGAAGAGTGTGGACCAGCAAAGGACTGCACTAGAGGAAGTCAAGAGTTAAGAACCAATAAAGCAAATGACATACACCAGGCCATGAGACAACACAGGATGCATCTCGAGTGTGCTGAAGGCACCAGTCAACTCCACTACCAGGTTGTTCTCTATCACCTTTTAAAGGTCATGGCAACTTAGAGAGGCTCCTGATGACTAGTAAAAGGCAAATGTTGGACTGTCCTTGTTGAAGGGCAACAATGAGGATTCAGAAAGCTGCAGGCTGGAACAGCAGCCTAACCACAATGCCCACAGTGATCATGAAGTAAATCCTTCTGGAATCTACTTCCAAGCATAGACAAGCAAGGATGGGAACAGACTGGATCTAAAAAGGACAAACTATATTTAATTTTATTGCCTGCCATGCAGCGATATCTGTCAAGAATCCTTGACCGCCATGTGACTTTCAACACAGCATTTCAAAGTATCTTTGTAGCCCAACCCGGCACAGAGAAACAACAAGGTGGATGGAAAACTTGCTGGTGTAATGGTGAGCGGTTCAAAGTTGACATACTAGAGAGCAAGGCGGCATCCAGATGTGATGGATGTAGGTGCACTGCTGTGCACAGTGCATGTACCCAGACGTGAACTGACAGGAACTTCACAAAACTCAAAGACAAATGCAGAGTCCTGTAGCTGGGCTGGAACAACACCACACAACAGCACAGGACAGCACTCAGTAGCTACAAGGCACTCTGAGAAAGAGGACTCAAGAGCCCTTGTGAACAACAAGATGAACGAATATGAACGAGGAGCAAGTCTTTGCACTGACTATATATGAGGTTGCTTTGCTAAATGCATAGAGAGTGTGTTGAAGGAAGAAATTTTCCCCCTCATTTGTCGCTTGTGAGATCACATCTAGAATGCTGTCTAGTATTGAGTTCATCAATGGAAGGAAAATATCTAAACATCCTCTAGCTTCATGGAAGGCTATCAAGGCGCTTAGAGCGGGACTACATGATGCTCAGAGAATCTGATGCTCAAAGAAGGGGGCCTACAGGAAGGGTGGGGAGGGATTATTTACAAGGTCTTGCAATGACAGGACAAAGGGTTTAAACTGGCAGAGAGGAGATTTAAACTGGATGTTAGGAGGAAGTTCTTTACAGCGAGGGTGGTGAGACACTGGCACAGGTTGCCCAGGGAGGTTGTGGCTGCTCCCTCCCTGGAGGTGTTCAAGGCCAGGTTGGACAAGGCCTGGAGTGACCTGTTCTAGTGGGAGGTGTCCCTGCCTATGGTAGGGGGTTGGAACTAGATGATCTTTGAGGTCCCTTCCAACCTTACCATTCTATGATTCTATGAATCTGAGAGAACTGAAATCTAAGTGGTTGCCCTCCAGAGGTGCAAAGTGAAAGGACAAGAGGCAGCACACACAAGTTGGAAGATCAGAAATCCTGCTTTGTACGAAAAGAATCCTGAGAATTGGGGAATTAAGCAGATTGTTTGGTGGATCTGCAAAACCTCCCATCTTTGGAAATTTTCCAAATTCAGCTGCATAAGGACCTGAATAACTTGATCTAACACTAAAACTGGTTTGGTTTTGAGCAGAGAGTTGGATCAGTTGACCACCAGAGGTCATAGAATCACAGAATGGTAAGGTTGGAAGGGACCTCAAGGATCATCTAGTTCCAACGCCCTGCCATGCACACAAAAATGCAAGTAAAGTTTCTTCTTCTGAGGAAAAGATTAAATGGGAAGGGAAAGGGAATATATTTAAAGAAAAAAAAATTAATAATCACAGAATCATAGAACTGTCAAGGTTGGAAGGAACCTCAAAGATCATCCAGTTCCAACCTCCCGGCCATGGGCAGGGACACCTCACACTAGATTAGGTTGGGCAGAGCCCCATCCAGCCTGGCCTTAAAAACCTCCAGGTATGGGGCTTCCACCACTTTCCTGGGCAACCCATTCCAGTGTCTCACTACCCTCACAGTGAAGATTGTTTTCCTAACATCCAATTTGAATCAACCCCCTTCTAGTTTTGCTCCATTCCCCTATTCCTATCATTACCTGACACCCTAAAAAAATCCCTCGCCAGCTTTCTTGTAGGCCCCCTTAAGATACTGGAACACCACAAAATAAGGTCTCCTTGGAGTCTTCTCTTCTGCAGGTTGAGTAACTCCAACTCTCTCAGTCTGCCTCTATAGGAGAGGTGCTACAGCACCTCAGATAGAGAAGACTCTGCTAGTAAAGTTGTAAGAACAGAGGCAACCAAAAACTCAAATAGACAAATGTGCTAAATTCAGTGTTATCAGTATATGTGAAGTAATCCAGAATGTAGACAGGGGAAGGAGCTGACAGAATTCTGAGGCTGTGTTCTATAGTGAATCATGAAAGCTTAGAGAAGAAACATAAGACAGCAAGAGTGCTTCACCCGTACCAAGTTTATTGTTTCACTCGTGTGAACTAATTTTGCAGTTTGAGATGGGAAGACTGTGCTTGGAAGGTTTGGCATAAGACAAGAACAACTGCAAATTCACTGGAAGCAGCAACAGAGAGGGAATAGCAGAAAATTTCAAGTCAGAGTGGATGTACAATTGCATATTTGAACACGATGTTACATCTCACAAAGGACGGGAATCACATGAATTTGTTTTCAAATGTTTCTGAGAGATTTCAAATCTTTTCACATATGTGAGATAAGACAGTAGGGATTTAAACATGATGAAATGTTAAGACATAACTGGTCAGAAACTCAGAAGAAATTCACTTCTGTGTTCAAAATGTAACACAGAAATTCCGAACAACATTAATAAAACTCAAGTGAAAGTGTATAAGCATTAAACACTACAGGTAAGCAATGAAAAACCTAACAATATATGAAGTAAGCAAATGAGATGCCAACTGACGAATTACCAGTTTCATCATCCCTGTGAAATGCTGAGGATGAAGAAACGTGGCTTGCTTTACTAAAAGATGAACAGAATATAACAGAATAGAAATTAGATGAGAAGTAGGATTATTCCAGGAAAAAAGGACCTACAACAATCATCTAGTCAGTTGCTTGACCACTCCAGGGTTGACCAAAAGTTAAAGCATGTCAGTAAGAGCATTGCCCAAATGCTTCTTAAGCACCAGCAGGCTTGGACCTTAAACACCTCTCTAGGAGGCCTGTTACAGTGTTTGACCACCCTCTTGTTAAAGGAATGCTTCCCAAAGACCACTCTAAACCTACCATTTGACACAGATATGAACCGTCTCCACATTTCCTGTCACTGGATACCAGGGAAAAGATAAAAGCTGTAGAGGTTGCCCCTCCTAACTTCTTTAACTAAGATACAATAATCTTAGTTTAAAATAATAATTATAATCTAGGGATGAAGGAGTTGTGGAGGTATCTGACAGATGCATTGTCTGTTTTGTCACTGAATTTAACAGATATGGAACAGATAATCAGGGCATGGAACTAATGTGCAACAAAAAACAGGCCTCGAGAAGGCGAGATGAGAGAAACCCTGAAGCAACGTCATAATTGCAACATACTGGATCACATGATTTACCTCATCTATCACATAACATGATCTAACTCAAAGTGCAGGAGATTTTTCTTCGTAGTACAGGACTGAATTTTTCAGAAGGTTCTACACAGATGAGTTTGTACATTTGTAGTATCTGTTACACACAGATACCACAGACTGCATCTCATGAACTTGCAACTGCATTAAGTCCAGCAGAAGAAAAATGTTAGGTTCAAAGGAGGTATTAGATGGAACCCCCATACCCAGAATATAATGGAATCTTTTAAAATACTGTGACATACAATTTAGAAAGTCCTAAAATATGAGAGTCATCACCTATGAATTAGGTTTCTCCTATAATATAAGAAGGTTCAGGAATGCTTGATAGCAAGTGTTTAAAGACAGGTTTTGATTTACTACTTCAAAATGGCACTATAACCTTTAAATAAATGAAGCTTCAGTTTCTGAAAGGGCAAAGTGGATCAGTCACTGACAGCTGGCAGTAAGAAAGTCCCTGAAGGTTACAAGTGAAAGTGAAAAAGGAAATCAATGCCGGACCAGAAGAGTAAAGTGGAGTGGGGAGGAGCTGAAAAATCAAGCTTTTCTGCTCTTTAAAATAATAAAAAAACCCAAAACCATATCCAAGTTATTTTCTTGAAAGTTAAAAAGAATGTGTATTGAGCAGTTCTGGGGTGTGTATATGTGAGGAATAAAAATGCAAGGGAGTGCAATTTTATCCCCACAGACCAGACACAGTCAGTCAATGACTGCTGTTATGGAGTACATTAAGTCAAATGTTGCTGCCCTAGGCAAAAGTCTAGCCAGAAGTTAAACTGAAGTACAGCCAGGAAGTGCTGCAATCACACACCCACTCAAAACCAAACAAAAAACACATAGTATCTGGTCAAAGGTGTGTAAGGAAGAAGCAGCTGCTAGAGACCTTGCAGAAGCAGCAGAAACCAGAAGGCACAGCTTCAGATCAGCTAGTGTTTGAGAATTAAAACAGGAAGAAACAAGAAGTATTTTTGTCTTGCACAGATTTAGAGAAAAAGCAGAGGTCCTCTGACTAGCAGAGGATACAACCCTGACTTAATGAAATGAAGCCTGATGCCAGAAGTGAACTGCTTTATATCTACCAAGTACTCAAATGGAAAAGTGGTTAATAACACTGACATGTAACTTGTTTATACATCTAAGACATTCTGTCTTAAACAATGTGGCTCTAATTCATGCTCTGCTTGGGAATAGCTGCTCATTTGATACTTCTCCTATTGCTACTCTTACAACAACAACATTATTAAGAATGGAACTGGCACCCAACCTGCCTAGGCCACTGTAAAGACCTGGCAAGGAGTGGCCCTAAAGTGAAGAGAAAAAACAGTGGGACAATTAGTGCCTTACCTCAATTTAAGTTCTACAGTGTGCTAAATTTCTAAGATTTTTCTTGGCATCTGACATTTAACCTAGGTTGCTAGCTGCAAGTATGGAGCACAGAGAATAACAGTCATGAAAGGCAGTAACACCATGCCAGATAATACCTTTCTGCCTGGAGAGGAAAAGAGCAAAAACAGCTTTCCAGGAAGTTTATTTAAGCAGTCAGCAAGTGCTGCACCAGTGACACACCTGTATTAAAAGGTCCTTCTGCTATAAATATATCCATTGCCATTACAACCTAGACGCTTGCCAATCTCCAAAACATCAGCAAATCATCCTAACAGAGCTTTCCAATTTTTGAGTGATGCTGGATAATGTATAGGAAGTTATTAATCCCTTTCAGGAGTCAAAGCTTCTGGATTGTACCAGGTCTGTTCATGAAACCACACCCTGTGCTGCTCTTTGGACTTCCTCAAAATCCATTCTTCATACTCTTCTACTCTTGTTGATAAGATTCTAAATAATTAAATATTTTTATCTGTTGCTCAAAGCTGTTGCTTTTTGCTCTCAGAAGTTAAAGTAGCAAATAGGCTACACAGTACATGCAGAGGACACCACCAAAAAAGGTACAAGCCACTAAGACATGATTCAACACTTGGCTAATCTCAGAAAGCTGAAAAAGCAACTTGGAAGAATTTACTCAACCTGTTGTCATAGCCCAGATGACAGAAGAGGAAAAGAAAAGACAAGACTGTGAAAGATTTGTTACACCAAGCCCATGCAAGGAAGCTTATTTATTTTAAGTTAGTTTTTAGCTCTCAAAGGACTGAAATTCATCTCATTGTTTTACAAATTAAATATTACCTTATGCTTTCCTGTCCCACGGATAATCAACCCCCCCATCAATTTAACTAGAATCCTAACAATTGATTAAAGCAATACAGAAGACTGAAAAAGAATGGTTGTATTTTATGGGATACTTATATGCCTCTTGTAACCAAAACATGTTCTGCTTTGGCTTAATGTCTTAGACTAGTAGGCAAAAGTAGGCAAACAGCCACCTCTTGCATATTAAATACATTAAGAGGTTGCTTCTGCAAAATGGTCACATATAACAAGTTTCTACAGTACAGGCAGTTCATCGTAGCTTTGTGAAATGAGGTAAAACACTTGAATTTCAGCTTGAAACTATGAGTCAAGCTGAGTATCAAATATTGTCTCAGCTGAGACACAATCTATTTCATTTTTAAATTAAAACAGGATATTAATAAAACATTAACCTGATTAGTAATAACTTGCGGTAGATCTGAAGTAGGGTGTACTCAAGCCCCTGGGATTATGGGAGAAAAAAATAATTTTTCTTCTCAAAGTGTTACTGTGGAAGAAGGAAGTGATTAAATTGACTGAAAGTGTGATGACTATTGCAGCTTTCTCCTCAATTTTTGATTTTTTTTTTAAATGTGGATTAAAACAATTGTAAGCAACAACTCTACCTTAGCTGCTTCGCTATGCATTATAGAGTGCTAACTCACACGATGGGCCTGCTGCCTCTCTGCAGTTGCCTCAGGAGGCCTTGAGGAGGGATGTAGGCTCCAGGCCCCTGGTGCAGAGCATTCATCAGAGTGTGCCAGAACCTTTTGACAATAATTCTCATCTGGGTATTTGCTACAGCTCTTTAGATGCTGAGAAAAATCAGAAGAGACAAGAGCTCACTGTTCCCTATGAAACAATTTACTGTTCCATAAATTCTTAATACACTTCCCAACTCTTCTTCGAAGTCCAAGGTAGTGAGAGGCTTCAGCAAGCAAGTGTATGTTCTTCCTTTGCACTGACACCTGCTATCCCCAGAAAAGTTTCCAAAAAGACATGACCTATGGGTTCAGTGACTTTGATTCACATTAAATGGTAGTGTCAGTAAGAACCCAACTCTCCTCCCACTTTTTCCTGCATCTGAGCAGTTCTATGCGTGCTGGCACAAGCATCAGTAAAGTGAAACGAAAATCAGAAACTGATCATTGGGATGAGGTTTTTTTTGTTTGTTTTCTATTTTTTCATTTTGCCTGACTCATTGTAACAGAAAGAAAGAAACCAACCAACTACTCCACTCTTTGTGTGAATTCGGCTCAGTTCCCCAGTCTGGTTCGTAACAAACCACATGAACTCCCCTATCAGAAAGGACTTTGAAACAAACCGCTGTAGCGGAACTGATTCTTTCAGCTGCAATGCTCAAATACTATCAGCTTCAAATGTTTACACAACTCTAACTTCAGAAATATTAAAAAACCAAACCAAAACAACTTACACTATGCAGAAGCTATGAAACACTATTCTCCATAGTCACAGAATCACTAAGTCTGGAAAGGACCATCAAGATCATCAATTCCAACTGTAATACAACTACCATGACCACCCTGTCCTGAAGTGCCACACCTACAGCTTCTTGAACACTGTCAAGGATGGTCACTCCACTGGCTACCTGTTCCAATATCTCACCACTCTTTTCCTCATGTCCAATCTAAACCTCCTCTGGCACAACTTAAACTCATCCCCTTTCATCCTATTGTTAGTTACTTGGGAGAAGAGACCAACACCAGCCTCACTACGATCTCCTTTCAGGTAGCTGTAGAGTGCAGCAGGATCTCCCCTTAGCCTACTCCAGACTAAACACCCTGGTTCCCTCAGCCACTCCTCATATGAAACACTCTCCAAACCCCTCACCAGTCCTGTTGTTCTCTGGACACCCTCAGGACCTCACTGTCTTTCCTACACTGTGGCACTCAGAATCAGAACACAGTACTCAAGCTGTGGCCTCAGCTTCACCAGGGCTAAGTACAGGAGCACAATCACCTCCCTACTCCTGCTGGACGCACTGTTTCTGATATATGCTAGGATGCCATTTGTTTCCTTGGCCACCTGGGCACACTGTCTCATATTCAACCAGCCATCCACCAGCAGCCCCAGATCCTTTTCCACCAGGCTGCTTTCCAGCAACTCTTACCCAAGCCTGTAGTGTTGCTTGGGGTTGTTGTGACCAAAGTGCAAGACCCAGCACTCGTTTAACAAGACCTAACCTTAGCCCATCAATTTAATCCAACCAGATTTATCTGCAGTGCCTTCCTACCCTCAAGCATATCAACACTCCTGCTCAACTTAATGTCGTCTGCAAACTTGCCAGACACTATGGAACCTGGAGAGAAGTCACATTGGTGACTCTTAAAAGACATGCATGGTCTGACAGTGTGTAAGTATGTAAGCCAAACCAGTCAGCTCTTACATGGTTTCTAAGTTCAATAGGTAAGGATAAGTCTACCCCTGAAAACTCTTAACTACTGTGGTTTGATTTTTTTTTTTTTTTGTAATACATTTCTTGAACTAGTACCTAGCTATTCTAACTATAAACTTTCATCTGATTTGTTTTTTTAAATGGAAGTAATAAAATTGTGACCGAAAGTATATTT
This sequence comes from Semnornis frantzii, assembly GCA_013399775.1. NCBI lineage: Eukaryota > Metazoa > Chordata > Aves > Piciformes > Ramphastidae > Semnornis > Semnornis frantzii. The sequence goes on from VWYK01109680.1 coordinate 11,285, forward strand.
TGGGGGTTTTGCTACTGCTAGTACACTGCAGGCTACATCAGATGCTTAATAGTATTCGCTATGACAATGGGAAAGAATTTATCATAGAATGGTAAGGTTGGAAGGGACCTCAAAGATCACCCAGTTCCAATCTCCTGCCATAGGTAGGGACACCTCCCACTAGAGTAGGTCACTCAAGGCGTCATCCAACCTGGCCTTGAACTTATGAGCACGAGAAAGTGCTACAGCCTTCAGAAAATGAAAGACAGACAGCAAGAATGTTCAGGGTTCTTCAAGGGCTATAGAAATAAAGAATAATCAAGGAACCTGTTCCAAAGGTTGGATTAATTTTCCCATAGTTGCTATTTTTAATAGCTAGAAGACAGTGGTCTTCTGATTACAAAAAGGTTTCTAATTCTGTTCTGCTGCAAAAAACATACTGTAAAGGTGCATCCGAATAGCCCATGAAAGTTACTGATACTGGCACTGATGTAATTTTTGGTTTTGCTGTAGATAGGGCTTTTCCCTCACATTGTACACACAATGCATGGTTGCACTGCAAAATTCCAAACATAAGAATTCACTACAACTGACTACATCAGCCATCATTTAACTGAGTACCACAACTGGATTTTCAAAGGAGTATCAGAGCAATACAGGGTAGACACAAATGGCTCTTATCAGTAAATAATCAAAAGAGAAGACTGCATCTGCAATAGAAAGTGTGTTTTAAAAGAAAAAGTCTCTAAATAATCTCAGTACAAAGCACAGTTGGTCCAAGAAGGTTTACTCATTTTAAAGAAAATAATCCACTATTTTTACTATAAAAAAAAAAAAAACTGTAGAGATACATGGAAAGAAAAACCTTTAACAGTTGCTCTGATACAACAATCTTCCATTTTCATATGCTAAATAAACTCCAAGAGCTATCAACAGTTAATTTTGAGAGGGTCACATATGTTTACACAAAGGTTCCAAAATGGACTAACAGATTTTAAGGCATGATAACTTAGTTTCACAAATCTACAGAAGGTTTCTCTGTTATATTAAATAAAACTGCATAGACAATGCTGGCATTTTGAGTAGTTAATTTCTAAAGAGTAGTAACTACAGTATGCTTGCAAATTACATTGCACACACATTTAAGATAAAAAAATAACAGAAAAGAATTCTTCCAGTTATAGCTGGGAAAATTGCAATCCACACATGGTACTTTCCAATGTATTTTCAGCAACACAATTACTTCCCAAAGTGAAATTGCCCTGTAATAAGTGGTCCTCTAAGGCCTTCTGAATACAGAAGCTCAGAGTTATTAAAATGAAAATCAGTAATGCATATAATGTCATTGTTCAAGGGCCACTTGTAACTTACATCTATTTAAGAAATTATCGATGTTCTTGTTTTTCCTCAGTGCTGGATAATCCAGATCAAGGACCAAAGAATTCAAGCCATCCTGAAAGAAAAAAAAAAAAAGGAAGAAAAAAGTTAATTAAGTTCTAAAATCTTAATCAACAACTTTCTTAAAAACTACTACACTGAGGCTGATTATGTATCATTTCAGCTGTGTAGTCTCCAGTATAAGACAGACATAGACCTATTGGAGTGGGTCCACAAGAGAGCCAAAATAATATTCAGAGGGCTGCAATACCTCCCCTGTGGGTGTAGACTGAGAGGCTTGGGAGTTCTCAGCCTAGAGAAAAGCAGGTTTCAGGGAGACCTGACAGTAGCCTTCCAGTACTTAAAGGGGGCCCACAGAAAAGATGGAGATAGTCTCTTAATCAGGGAGTGCAATGACAGGACAAGAGGTAGCGATTCTAAGTTGAAAGAGGGTATGTTAAGATAAAATGTAAGTTCTTCACTGTGAGGGTGGGGAGGCGCCAAACCAGCTGTTGATGCCCCATCCCTGGATGCATTCAAGGCCAGGTTGGGTGGGACTTTGAGCAGCCTGGTCTAGTGGAAGGCAGGAAAGTTGGAACTAGATGTTCTTTATGGTCTCTTCCAACCCANTTCTTTATGGTCTCTTCCAACCCAGCCCA
>VWYK01109690.1:6140-16352 GCA_013399775.1 Semnornis frantzii
GGGAGGTGTCCCTGCCTATGGCGGGGGTGGGGGGTGAAATTGAATGAGCTTTGAGGTTCCTTCCAACCTAAACCATTCTATGATTCTGTGGTTCTATCTCATTACACTACTCCTTCTGGCCACCTTAATAAATGTGAAGAAGCTTTCATTGCAAGGCAGTCCTGTTTGACAGAAGACACTTACAATGAGTGTGTAATTGTGCTCAAAGAGTCACTCTCTTCTCTGGCAACTCCGAAAGGTAAAGTACTGGATGAATGTTTCACAGAATGTACCTCATTGATTTACTCTGAAGAAAAAGATATATTTATTTCAAGTAATTAATGTCCAATTCTATTTGGGTTTCTATATTTAAAAAAAAAAACAAAACAGAATATTTATTAAATTTAGTGTCAGAGAAACCAAAGTTGTTCAAATATTTACCTTTCAAATACTTTAATAACTGCATTATTAACAATAACATTTTTGTGGTTTCACGTTTCCAAACGTAATGATTTTTATTTGCCTCGAGTTCTCACAACATTTAACCTCACAATTGCATCTCACTTAAGACTTTGTTGGAATTGACATGAGTGATGTGGACTGCGATTAAAAAAGACAGCAGATTAGAAATATAATAGGATTTTAAACAGAAATGGGTTGTGGAACTTTGTAGGAGAAACAGAGAAAGAATAAATTAATATAGTTAGCAGGATTTAGACATATGTCAGTAAAACATTTTGAAAGAAATTCTGGCAAACCAGCACTCTCCTATCCATATATTGAGTTACTGTTTTAAATTCTCCCTCTCATACCCTTTTTGGAAGCTGTATGCAAGGAGTGAAGTTTATTTCTGTGCTGGAGGTTCAGTACCAGCTCTTTGTTTTTGGCATTGGAGCCAAACTCTGACCTCAGCAAGACAGTTCTGTCACTCATGTAAGCCTGTGGGAATTGTGTCAGGGAAACTGGTAAATTCCGTTTTCGCTTGGCAAATATGGGCGCAGAAGTCGGCCCTGTGTAGGTTTAGTCTGTAACAATTAAGGGATTACCTAGGTACCTCACTGCTTTCTCATACAAGAGCCTTCTCTACTCTGGCTTTGACTCTTTAAAGTGTCAGACCGAAAGGCTGTTGTGGAAGATCCATGTCCTGGCTTGCCCAGGCATGATCCCATGGTCCCCTTCCCTCTGCTGGGGCGGGGGGAAGCAGAGCACAGGTAGAAGACAAAAGGCCTGGAGACACCCCCTTGGAGGGTCCAAGACTTGCCCAGACAAGGCAAAGCAAGCTCCTGATATGGTTAGGTTTGGCAAGGTGCCATTCTGAGTGGTGAGTCTCTGTGGTCAAAGTGGGCATTACATTGGGGCAGTCAATAAAATAGGCTTTTGCCACATGCCTGCTACTGATTTCACTTTTGCTTTCACCTTCTCTGCCCTGTCACATTATGATTTGCTTTGCTTGCAACCACTTTCAAAACACTGACAGAACTCCAAGTGTTTGGGCACTGTCTGATACTATTTTGTAAGTAAACATTCAAAGCCTCTTTGTAAGAAATTCTGTAACTAGATTCTGTGGTGCCTTCTACCCAAGAGGAGAAAGGAGCCTCTCGAGGCCCCTAGGGGGCAAGCAGTGTAATTGAAACTAAGAACCTCTTTCCAGTTTGAAGTTTAATGTTTGCATTTGTTAGTTGTCTAGGTTGCCTGTTTCCTGTGTGTAAAAATATCCAAAGCATGTGTTTTGAACATGGTAAATAATTTTTCTGGAGAGATTGAATGGTAAGAAACCATTTTCATAGTTATTAACAATCTTTGCCTGGATATCAAAATTAATATTGATTTTTAATTTTTTACATAATTTGTAACAAAGGCTCCTGAAGAGCTTCTATTAGTGGAAAACTTTTCACTCAGTTTGATGAGGACAGATTCAGCCCTCTATCCTCACAGGTTCCCCAGCACATCTCCAAAAGCATTTACATTCTTCCCATCCACCACTATAGAATTACTGTCATCCCTTCCCCCAGAAGTTGTGACTTCTCCCATCAAGACCCACAACTTTCTGCTGTCTCACTCTTTGCTTTCTAAGGTTTCCTATAGCTTCCCATTTAATATTTCTGTTGTTTTTATTTTCCGAGAGGTCACACACAAACTTTTCCCTGTCTGGACTCTTTTGGGTTCTTTCCATTCTCCTCAAAGTCCAAATCTCATCCTACTACTGTAGATTGTTGCTGAACTTTTGATAGTCTTTGTCCCCCCCGCCCCCTTTTTGTGTGTTGTGTCAAAATTGTCAACATCCCCAAGCAAAATCTTCCCAGAATGATGACTTAAAGAGATTTCTCTCAGGCTCCAACTTAAACTGGGGCTTTCTCCCATATCATTGCACTAATGAGCTGCACTCATTAATACAGATAGGCAACACTGGCATTTCACAGCCACAGACTTTAGTGATTCTGAGCCATAATGAACTTCAGAACTGCAAATATCCTCTATTCCCCCTCCAATGTTTAACTAATTTTATTTTATTTATTCATTCAGTAAATTGATTGTGATCTTAAAGGTATCCTGAGTTGAAAGACCCATGAACTATGGGAAGCTTAAATTAAAATTTCAGTTTTTGAAAATAACAGAAGTGTCTTGGAACAAACTCGTTATACCATTATAAGAAATTCCAAAAGAACCTGAATTCCAGCAAGGAAATCAAAGGCAAAAAACCCCAAAACCAAAACAAACACCAACCAACAAATAATCACTTGTTAAGACTGACTGCTTCCAAAGAGAACATTTTTACAAGTAATGCAAAAAGCAATGAAAAGGTTCTCACCAGACTTTATTGAAATATCTCTGTGGAAAATCCATTGGAAATACATTTGCAATCAGTCCAGTATCGAATTTCTGCTGTAAATATGGCAATTAAGAAGGTCAAGTTACTCAAGGTTGTGTAAGAATGAGATGAGCAGTTAAAAAGGAATTTATGTTGAGTGCATTTTGTATAAAATTTATGTCTTTTACTCTCTCTTAAAACACATCACTTTTTTTATATATATATTGTATGACATACTGACAATAGTGGGCTACTGAAATAATGACCTATCGTTGGTTTCCTCATCTCCACGCAAATGCTTTGGAATTGTGCTTTGGAATCTGATGTGCTCATTAGCTGAGAGCTGAATCCATGCCAATAAAAGAATTGCTGTAAATTGTTGGATGAGTGCAAATTACACCCATGCCACTGGTGTAGCAGAGAAAAATATGTAACTTGAGATTATGAAGTGCCCTGCTGTGACAGAAATGGAGTGGAAAGGCACTTAAGTCCAGAGAGGACCATAAATGGTTTAAAGCCAAAAAGTGCCCAAGTAAAATGTATGGGTAGGAGAATGATTAAGGAAGTGACAAAAGCAAACATGGTTATTTAAACCTCTAGTGCTCTGAGGTTTCATAATAATGGGTATCCAGGAGCAAATCCAGCTTCATCCACACACAGCCATGCTGCACATGCAGCCACAGCTGTATGTAGTGAATTGCACAGCGAAGGGATCTACAAAATCACCCTGATTTAAACCTCCTCCTCAACACATCAGGAAAAGTTATTCTGAGCAGGGATCAGTGCATCGTAACTCCGCACACTTTACTGTCAGAGTAATCTACTGGTAATGCACAGCATCTCTGGCACAGAAGTGCAACCCATATGTGTGCCACTATGAACTCAGGTGATGCACATAGTTTTGCCTGTATGTACAGCCAGCAACCTGCTCTGAGAATGGCTACACCACAGTACAGCCCCAGCAGAGCTCTTGAACAAGGCACGAAACAGCAAACGGGAACGAGTGCACAAATAGACATGCTCTGTCCCCTTCGTAAGGAACATGTGGGAGAGGATCAGCAGTCTGCTGACAAAAAGAACATAAAAAACTAGAAGTGCGGTGAGAAGAGCAAACAACTTGCAGTCCTAAAGACAACACAGGTCAGAAGCTTTCAGGAAGCCAATCCCAGAGGACACCATCAAAGGATGAGATGACATTCCTGGAAAGGCCTTGGAATGTAGGAGGCACTGAAAATCCCATCCACTGCTTTCTACACATGGTCACCAGAGTCAAAATACTTCGGATTTTGTGCATGGAAAGTGACTTTTAACGGCGCTAAGTCAGGACTGGAGAGAAGCATAGAAATTGCTCTTTTGGATGTTTTATCTACTTGTTGTCCATCAATTTTTTCAAAGCAATTCACAGACATTAAAGATTTCTTCTCACAGTTCCCCTCTGGAGGCAACGAAGCAGTGTTATTTCCATCCTGCAGGAAGAAAGGCACAAAGGGTCAATATTCCTGGCCCACATATCATAGGATGATTGAAGCAGGGCAAGGAAGTGAGCTCAGGTTTCCTATGTCTCCCCTTCATATCCTGATTTGCCCTTTTCTGTGTCTGTCTCATCCCATGTAAATGGCTGATGCAGGGAAAGGGGCCACTTCTGTGCTCAGAAATAGAACAACCATGAGGCTAACCCTAGAGAGTCACAGCTGAATCCAGTTTTGCTTCCATTTAAATCAATGTCTAATGGAGTTTGGATTGCTTTACGTAGAGCTTACTAAATGACCACAGAAATCAGTCATGAAAATCAGTTAGGACTGATTTTGGAGAGGAAACAATTTCAGATAAAAAGACAACAAACCTTACTGTCAAGTCAACAGAAAGCCAAAGGTAATTTATAGATAATGCATGATATTAAGGAAGGATAAATAGGAGTTTATAATAATTCAGAGTTAGATAAAACAAAGACTGGGAGAAATATAGGACTGATGGATTCCCAGGGAAAAGAAAAAGGAAGGCTTTTTTGCTCAGAAACAAAAAATCAGACTCAGCACATTTACATGCTTGAAAGAAGGGTTATATAGACACAAGGATGGCAAAATACTGCTCAGGTAAGTGGTGAACCAAGTATGAATTTAACAGGTAGGTGAGGGATATGGTCCTGTGATAGCAAATAACAAAACTGAACATCAGCTGGAAAAAAAAAATGAATCTGCTGTCTTGAGCAAACTGCTGTTTTTAATACTGGAATGGATTTTGCAGCACTTTGAATGTTCCAAATCAGCAAGACTAACATCATGCTGATGTGAAACAATCCCAACAGCAAACCTAAATAAAATACACAAATGGAGCCTGTACAAGAAGTCTGGTTTCATTTTGCATAAGTGTTATGAGCTCTGACTGATCAAGAAGAAATCTATAAACATTTGCTGAACATTCGAATCAGTACCACAAATGTTCTAATTAGCACTGTGCATGGTCAATGGGCCACACTGTTAATAGATGTGACAGATATTTGAAAGAAATGACTGAAGACTGGGAAAGGGAGGAGAGGAATCAACTTAAAGGTTTTAAAGAGTTCCCTTACTCTCAGGTTGAAAAAAGGCTTTTCTTGGCCTTGTGTTAAACAACTTCATAATGTATTGCATTCTTAGGAAAAAAACTTTTTAATGTTTTTTAATTTCCCTTCCGTTTTAATCATAGAATCATAGAATCAGTCAGAGTTAGAAGGGACCACAAGGATCAGCTAGTTCCAACCCCCCTGCCATGGCAGGGACACCCTACCCTAGATCAGGCTGTCTAGAGCCTCATCCAACCTGNCCACAGCCCTCTTGTAATATGGGCTCCAGAACTGGACACAGTACTCCAGACCGTATTTTTTCCCAGTATGATAACTGTAAAAAAAAATACTTTTTTTCCCCTTTTAGGATTTTCCTGACAGGAATATCAAAACCGAAACAGTCTCTGAGAATTAAAAATGCTTTATATGAAAGTAGATTTATTTCAAACCCACCTTTATTCTTCTTGAACACGGTCTTCTGGTTTGTTGATGATGACATGTCCCCCATGTGTTAAGATTTCAAGAAACGCCCCCCTCATGCTCTGTTAGGGCACTATGGGCAGGATTTATTCTTCAATAGTATTGTTTAATAATTCTGATATTCAGGACTCTTGCCACCACCAGTCTTTTTAAAAATAGGTTCTTTGCAACGGTCATGAAAAGTAGTAAAGAGAAGAGGAAAGCAGAGGATCTAGAACACTGAGGAAATAACTACCAATAATACAACAAACATTACACTATTAGAACTGGAAGAGTCTCTTGCAACTGATTATACTGCTCACCCACTAGAGGGACTCAAGAAGCTCCTTTCTGCTTAAGGCAGAAGACACTTGGATTCACTTTGAGTTTTGCAAAGAGGCCTTTGAGTATTTATTCACAAAAGTTATCTCTGGATTCCCGTGGTTAACTGCACTTTCCAGACAATACCAAAAAACCCTTGCAGGGAATTCTGTCAGTGCCTTAGCAGTCATTAATACTTCTGAATCTTCCTGAGCTCTAACAGGAAGCTGGGAGAGAGGCAGGCAATCTCCTGGACAGCTCCAGACTTGACACAGAGGTTTGCAGAGGTGCAGGCAGGATGTCTTGCAGATGTGCAGTCTTGGCACGATGTTGCCCTGGCTAAGTGACCCCATCGTGTGAATGCATTCAGTGCCTAATCCTGGTAAACTCGAGGCAAGGTAGTTTCCAGGTAGACAAACCCAAAGCATCAGGGCTTGTAATTATGTAGCAGAGCTAGTTTATAGCTTAGCAGAGCTAGTTTATAGCTCAGCAGAGCATGGCAGGACGCAACAGGAGAGAGCAATGAGGCAGAAGCCCATTAAGGCAGAGCACGTTGTGTTTACCTGCTCATCTCTTTTTATCAATGTAGCCTGAGACTAATGGCTCTTTGGCCACAAATTAGCCAATTAGAATGGTAGTTTGGCAAACAACCATATTAGGTAAAGTCAGGGTTTACTTTTACCTTTTTAGGGCAGAACACAAACAAGTGTATAAACACATGAGGGTACCCTAGTTACAAGTTTGGCAGAAGAGAACTGGAAGGCACCAGGGCCTTTGTTTTCTTTTCCCATGGGTCCTTCTCCCAGCAGCAGAAGGAGGGAGAGCAAAAAAACCATGTCTGGACAAGCCAGGTCATGTTTTAGGCCTATTTTGGCCTTCCATGACATGCTTCTACCTGAACCATACCACTGCATTGTGTGCATGATCTGGGGGCTTTCTTACAATCTGCTGCATATATAGCTTATGGTTATAAGGGGAAATATTTCATGTCTGACTCTGCACATTCCCGTGAGGAATCGACTTCCAGTTGTCACATTCCTTTCCATTCCCTTGTTCAGACAAAAAAAAAAATGCCCTTCCCCGAAGAAAGATCACATACAGTTTCACAAGAATGGTGGAACCCAGGAGAATTAACAATTCTTATAATTCTGTAATTAAAGTGTTTCCAGCAGCACTTCCATTTTGCTGAGCATGACAAAAATCACAGCTCTGTTGCTTCCTCAGAAATAGATCCTGCAGCAAGTTTGCCATCCCCACTGGCTTTAAATATCCTCTGTATCAGTACATATAATCGCTTCCCATACTCATGCCCATATGTTTAGGTGCTAAGGTTTCCTTCAAACCCATTGTACAGGCAGAGTGCATGAGATTAAAGTAACATCTTAATTACCAGTGCCACTGACACATTTTCTGCAAGAAAACCTTCCACTCAACCAGAGATTTCCCATATGCTTCTGATTCGCACCTGTCGTCACTTTAGTGCCAACAAAAATACCTGAATGGTGTCTGAAGGAAAAACAGCACAACAAAACCTTGTGTGGTTGCTACCAGAGTCTTCGACCACATGTCTAAACAACTCCCAACTGTCAAGCACCCAAGTTCCAAAAGCATCTTGCAAACCCAAGGCAACCCCTTGGAGCATGAAAAGATGAAGCTTGATCAATGCTGTTTAGTTATCAGTGGGCATCCTGAATAAGAAAACATTAGACAGATCAGCCAAGTGCCTCCAGAGAGAGATGGGCTATCTGGGCATTGCTAGTATCCAGGGGATGCTCTAGTCAAATAATGCATTGACCTAAACTCAAAACACTCAATGGCCCAAGGCTCAGCAAAATAGTAACTACTAATGATCTGCCCTCTGTGGAAAGAGTTTTCAGAGACTGAGACTTTGGAACAAGTGACTGAAAGCCAGAACTTGCAAGAAGCAGCAGCAGGCTATGATAGGTAAGTGTTAAGTTTTCTGATTTAGGGACTATCCTCGACACAAGCACTGAGCTCTTTGGAAAACAGTGTGGCTCAGGAGTCTGAGAGAAGCTTTCCCTATCTCACATTCAAATTCCAACACACACCAAGGGATTGTACCCCACCCTCCTTGTAAAACTGGTGTACATTAGCTTGGCCCAGATCAGGCAACCTGCCTGGCCAGCCCCCTGATCCTACTACAGCTGCCCTTGCTCTCCTCCCTCTGGGTACCAGGAATAGTGCTTACCTCTTCACTGCTTCTGGCTATGTCAGCCTAAATTAACACTATTGCCTAACATCATCGTGGACAGAGTGTGTATTTCTTTTCAGCAAAGAGGTTTCAATTCAGGGATATTAAAACCACAACTTTTTGTTTAATTGCACTTACTATCTACACATTCTCCAAAACTCCAGTGCTGCTAGCATTGGTTTCCAAGGTTTCATGCAGTCTTTATGTCAGTGCAGACAACCCCATCCTTCACTGGTTGCACTCTGCCCTTCTCCCATGCTAAATATCTATCAGAATCTGACCCTATAATCCTTTTCAGTAGATGCTTTATTATTTTGGCACCTACATCACCCAGCTTGGAGGCTGGGTATAATGTGGGGTGGTAGTTGTGTGTCTCTACACACACTTAAGCGATGATCAGCCAGGGATTCAGCATACAGAATCTTCTGCTTAGATGCATTTTTCAGCAAATCCATCACATAAAAAGCAGAATTGCATTCTAGAACACATACACAATTTCTCTTCATGAAGGCAAGCAAACCCTTTGCTTCAGGAGCCATTTTTTTTTCTGTATCATCAAGAAGAGCCACTTCACGTGGTTTATAGTTTGATGTGACGGTTTGGGAGTTCCCTGCCCCCCCAACACTTTGTAAAATGACCCAGACTAGACCTCAACCGGGGCTGGAAGTTAAGAGATGAAGCTCTATTTACAGCTCAGCACAATATACAAGCAAATATATACACTATGTACAGGAATATTTACAGAAATATACAAGGTAAAGGTAATACAGACACACAACTCCCCTCCCAGAAATCAGAGACCCCAGGAGGGGCTCCCAACCACCCTTCCACCTTCTCCCCAACACATACACAATTTCTCTTCATGAAGGCAAGCAAACCCTTTGCTTCAGGAGTCATTTTTTTTCTGTATCATCAAGAAGAGCCACTTCACTTGGTTTATAGTTTGGACAGAAGGGACCAATCAACCTGAACAACTTCCTTGCTGCAACTGATATTTGAGGCTAGTAAAAAGCATTTCTGGCCTTTTTCTGAGGTTTCCCAACGATGTCCTAGATGACTCTGATATGTCTTTTCCTATACATTTTCATGTAACACCTTAAGATTCACAGTTCTGTTGCCTTTAAGCAAAATTCCATCAACAAGATCTTCCCATGCAGCTCTAATAGGGTCTAATAGGGTTTATCTAGCATAATCTTCTGCAACACCAAAACTCTTCCTGATTTGTAATTCACTGTGCAGATTTTACTTTGGTAGCTGAACAAAAATACCTCTAAAGGAAAGAGGTGATAGTTGCATGAGTAAATACAATCATGAGCACTTTGGTTTTCACTTTTTCTGTGATTCATAAACAGCTACTCTATAGTTTTGATCCCAATATATAGAAAGAATAACCTCCACACCAGCATTGCCCTGGGGACATTCAGGACTGATTTAGGTATATGCTTACTGTGTCACCCTTATCTTAGTGTCACATTACCATCTAGATCTCATCATTCTCCTTTCTATAAAGAAAAGGAAGTCTTCACATAACTCTGGTATCTTAGAATCTCAGTGCCCAGAGCAACCCGAAAGGTGAGTGAGAAATTTGTATTCCTCGCCACTGCAGTGATGGTGTCACCTCCATGAAACAGAAGTCTGGACCCCTCTTTGATGGCTAATGTATTCCTCTGTCTCTTTTTTAGAGATTACACTTTTCCAAGTTCTTCCTAAATTTAATTTCAATATAGACACACAATACCAGCTTTCTGAAAGCCCTGTTACTACAGAAGTGTGATCTTGACTAACACATCCACTTGTATCCAACAGAAAATTAAAAGCATTTACTCTCAGGTCCTTCTTTGCAGCAGTCTCAGAATCACAGAGCATAAGGGGCTGGAAAGGACCTTGATA
>VWYK01109701.1:4024-34986 GCA_013399775.1 Semnornis frantzii
AAGATGCTGAGAGGGCTGCAGCAGCTCTGCTGTGAGGACAGGCTGAGAGAGTTGGGGCTCTGCAGCCTGCAGAAGAGAAGGCTTCCAGGAGACCTTAGAGTAGCCTTGCAGGATCTGAAGGGGGCTCCAGGAAGGCTGGGGAGGGACTATTGACAAGGTCTGGGAATGCCAGGACAAGGGGAATGGGTTTGAAATGGCAGAGGGGAGATTGAAAGTGGATGTTAGGAAGAAGTTGTTTGCAGTGAGGGTGGTGAGACACTGGCACAGGTTGCCCAGGGAGGTTGTGGCTGCTCCCTGCCTGGAGGTGTTGAAGGCCAGGTTGGAGGAGGCCTTGAGTGCCCTGTGCTAGTGGGAGGTGTCCCTGCCTATGGCAGAGGGTTGGAACTGGATGATCCTTGAGGTCCTTTCCAACCTTACCATTCTAGGATTCTTCCAACCAGATTCAGTGACAGCCAAAATAATGTCAGGTTACCAGTGGCCACCTCTGCCAGAACAGGACCCATTAAAGACTGAGTCCTCTGACACAAGCTTTCTGCCATTTTCAGTTCATCATCTACTCTAGCAGTGCCTGGATTAGGCCAGTTGTGAGCTAAAGCAGATGGATTAGCCTATTCTCTATTCTGGCAGACAAGATACAATTGAGTAATCCTGAAGACAAAACTCCAATTAAAACATCACCCTGCCGGGCAGGTACAGGTTACTTCTACCTCTGAGTAAAATGACTCCAAAAGCTCTGGGGTTGCTACTTGAGATTCCTATCAATCTTTATCTCCTTTACCCTTAACAGAATCCTATCAGTTTAAACCAAAAACACAAGACCTCCTATTTTTACCTATGTTCTCTAATGACCTCTGAGGATTTTATTACTTTAAAGTTCAATTCAGTGATATTTAAAAACTTGAATGCAATTAGAGAAAGACTCTGCAGGTAGCTCTGCTTTGGAACCTCATAATAAGGTTTAGAAAAATAATCTAATTTACCTATCATGTTACAAAAGTGCCTGAATGTCTCCAGAAAAATCTAACATCCATATGGATCAGAGAGCTGCTGGTGAAAATAATCATACCCATACACAGAATAAAAAGAACAACTCTGCCAGGCTTTTAAGGAAGTCCCATTTTGAGTGTTCTTAGCATGACTGCTTCCAAATTTTGTGTGTTCTTGAATTACACAGTAACTGTGTGGGCTTCAGCTTCTCATAGGTGTTCCACTGCTGTGTCAGCATTCAGCTGGTAAAGCTTTGACCCTCAAGACTTCTTACCAGCCTCAAAACCAAACAAATGCTGCTCATCTAGTAGTCTACAACCACTTGAAGGGACATTGTGGAGAGGTTGCTGCTGGGCTCTTCTCACAGATAGTTAGAGACTGAACAAGGGGCAATGGCCTCAGGCTGAGGCTGGGAAGATGTAGATTAGACATTAGGAAAATGTTTCTCATGCAGTGAGTGGTCAGGGACTGGAATGAGCTGCCCAGGGGAGGTCATGGAGAGAGTGGTCAGGGACTGGAATGAGCTGCCCAGGGGGGTGATGGAGTCACCCAGCCTGGATGTGTATAAGGATGGTTTGGATGTGGTGCTTAGGGCTATGGTTTAAGGTGAATCTTGTAGAGCAGGGTTTTAGGTTGGACTTGGTGATCCTGAGGGGCTTTGCCAACCTGCATGGTGCTGTGATTCTGTGATGAGGATCAAGGCCAACATCCAAAGACTCTTTGGGGAGCGAAGTGAGATGAATCCTTACAAGACTATGGTCATCTTCATCTCTGATGTGTTTGCATTGATTACACGAAGTGGGCAGCTAAGTGGATCCTGAGGGGCTTTGCCAACCTGGATGTTGCTGTGATTCTCTGACCTTCAGGTGAATAAACATCACTGAACTACAGAATGATAGGAGCTGGAAGGGACCTCTGGAGATAAGAGTCCAAACTCCTTGCCAAGGCAGCTTCACCCAGAGCAAGCTGCACAGGAAGGTACCCAGGTGGGTTTTGAATGACTCCAGAGACAGACACTCCACCACCTCTCTGGGCAGGCTGTTCCAGGGCTCTGTCACTCTCAACAAATTTCCTCCTCATGTTTAAATGAAGCTTCTTATGTCCAAGTTTGTGACTGTTACCTCTTGTCCTGTCACTGGGCACCACTGAAAAAGAACTGCTCCTATCCTCCTGGCACCCATCCTTGAAGTACTTATAAACATTGAGAGGATTCCCCCTCTCAGTCCTCTCCAAGCCCCAAATCTCAGCCTTCCTTCCTAAGATACATGCTCTAGTCCCCTAATTATCCTCAGGGCCCTGTTCACACTGATCCAACAAGCAGAAGGGCTCAGAAACAATTTAAAGACTTCCCTTTGGCTTCAGAAAGTCATTTCTGAAGGACAAGACACTAGCAGAACATACAGAAAGTGTGCTTCCTAACACACAAGAACATCTTTGCTATTTGAGAAGCCCATCCCAAAGGTGGACCTTTATTCCCTGGTGCTGCCAGTTGCTGTTGGCCCTGGGTATTACTCTGGCAAAGCCTCACTACATCTAGCCCAGCCATTTCCACTGGGCATTTATAGACAGAAAACAACTTTTTCCCAGGATCATATCTGATTTCAGCATCCAATTATTTTCCTCATGCTAGTGCATGCCCAGTAAAGTGTTGAAATTTGATTTTAAAACACAGTGCAATACCAAACTGCCACATACAGGTGATTTGTAACAACAGACTCACAGAACATTAGGGCTTGGAAGGGACCTCAAAAGATCACTGAGTCCAACTCCCACTGTCAGAGCAAGACCACCTAGGGCAAGCCACACAGCAACATCCAGATGGGTTTTTAATATCTGCAGAGAAGGTTCCACAACTTCTCTGGGCAGCCTGCTCCAGGACTCCAGTACCCTCACAATGAAAAAGTTTTCCCTTATGTTCCCTTGGAATCTCCTCTGCTCCAGCTTGCACCCATTGCCCTTTGTCCTGCCATTGGCCATCCCTGAGCAGAGCCTGGTTCCATCCTGCCTGACACTGCCCTGCACATCTTTACTGTGTACAGTTCTGGAGCCCCCAGCACAGCAAGGACATGGAACTGTTGGAGCCAGTCCAGAGGAGGCCACCAAGATGCTGAGAGGGCTGCAGCAGCTCTGCTGTGAGGACAGGCTGATAGAGTTGGGGCTCTGCAGCCTGCAGAAGAGAAGGCTTCCAGGAGACCTTGGNGGAGGCCTTGAGTGACCTGTGCTAGTGGGAGGTGTCCCTGCCTATGGCAGGGGGTTGGAACTGGATGATCCTTGAGCTCCCTTCCAACCTTATCATTCTATGATCTTCATCAACATGAATGAGGTCATCTCTCAGGCTCCTCCTGTCCAAGCTGAAGAGCTCCAGCTCACTCAGCCCTCCCTCATAAGCATGTAACAACATCTCAAAAAAAAAAAAAATCAGTTTAGGTGTTGAGGAGAAGTTCCTGGGAGAAGATTAAAGTGTGAGCATTTTAAATGGGTGTTATGGATGGTTAACCAGAAAACTTCAAGGCTCTTTAACCTCCAGCAAAAAAACCCAGTGAGCAAATGCATCTGAATATTCACAGCTCTGCTCTGATGAGGGTGAGGTTTTCAGTAGGTTTATGACAGTCCTGGTCTCACAACCCACAAATGTAGATCCTGCAGGTTGACTCATTTGCCTTGCCATTGGATGTGGCTCTGATGAGAGGTTGTACAACATGTTTCTATTGTACAGCACTGAGGAAATCTGTGGGTTCCACTGACCACTCATTAGCTACCTAGTGAAGAACAAGTTTTCTAATTGGAGGTTTGTTCTGAGATGAGAAAGAGGGTACAGGACAGTCCTGTCCTCCTGGTAAAATTTACTGCAAGCAGGGATGGGAATGAAGGAAAGAAGCAATAGGAGAATAAGGAATTCACAGACTACCTAACATCTCTAGCACCTTGTGTTCAAATGCAGAGTCAGCTTTGCTGCTTGTGTACAGAGGTCACTGAGATCACCACACTGAGGAGGAACAGCTCCCTGAGTGAGACTGAGCACACCAGGGCTCTGTGAACTGAACCTCTGCACAAAACTCCTGACACTACCTTCTTTGGAGGTTGTCCTTATAGTGCCAGTTCCTGCTCCACCTGCTGTAGAGATGCAGCCCAAGCCCCCTGCTTCTGCAGAACTCCAGGAGAGAAACAGGACACACATACATGAGGACACTGTCCTGTCATTCATGGCATTAAAATACAGGAGAGTACAACTGCACGGCAGTTCTTGGCAGCTCCTCTTAGGATTCACTCTCCATGCCAGCACCACAGGACAATCCAAGCCAGGACCTTTAGAAGTCCTCTAGTCCAACACCCCTGCAGCCAGCAGGACATCCCCAACTAGATCAGGTTACTTAGAGCCACATCAAGACTGACTTGAAATGTCTCCAGGGATGAGGCGTCCACCACCTCCCTCAGCAACATATCCAAGCATTCTACCATCCTCATAGCAAAGAACTTCTTCCTAATACCCCACCTTAATCTCCCCTTCTCTAGTTTAAAGCCACTGTCTGTTGTTTTAGTGCTAAATAGCCTCCTGCTCAGCTTTTTTGTAGGTTCCCCCTTAGAAGACCTCCAATTCATCCTTCACCTGCAGGCAGGGCCAGCAAAGAGCTCACACCAACTTACTGCAGGCCTTAACTAGTCAGGCTTTGAAACCCTTCTGCATGTTTCTGGGCAACTTAGTCCCCAGCTTGACTCCCTAATGAGAAAAAAGGATGACTTTCAATATCTGTTACACCATTAGCTGGTTTTGGCCTGGCTTCTGTAAACAAACAGAAGCAGCAACTCATGTGCTGTTCAGTGAGTTAATAGACAGATCCTGACTGTATGGAGGAGCACCGCCCACGGATGTATACCGCATGTGGAGCTTGCTGTGGAGAGAAGATGCACTCACCAACCTCCACAACAACAGCGTAGATGGCAGCTATGAATACTTCCATTTTTATGCCATGTTTGGGTTTTTGCTGCCTGTAATTCAGGAGGTGGCAGAACCTAAACAAGCATGGTACAACCGGGGAAGCCGATGCAGCCGGAGCGGGACTCCCTTTTCCCTACAACATTATGCAGATTTCTTACGCTCGCATTGCTCCGCAGCCAGCCCAGATTTCTGCACACACCTACTGTCACCCACGACCCCAGGCTTGCTACTCTGTGTTACAATGCTCTAAAACCCAACTGCTAGGCATTCTGTTGCTGGGTCTGTGGAAAATCCAGCTGGCCACAGACACCTTTTAATTGATGTGAAGTCCGTGCGCCAATACGTACACTAATCTTTTCTACAAAGATGGCAACCCTGGGAGTGAATCTTCTGTGAAAAGCAAGAACACAAATGCCTGCATTTGACTTTTAAAGAACACATTAATGATGCTAATAAGCTACCAGCATCTGTAAGGCAGATAAATAGACAGGCTTTTATTTTCCTTTTGCAACTTCGACTCCTATCCCAAACAGGTGGCAGCTTTTCCACCCCGCAGCTGATCAGCTCTTATTCACAGCTAAGTGCATATGTAAGCAGTTACTCAAAGGTTCAGCTTTGTGTGTGATTCTCTTTACACCACCCTTTAGGACAGCTCATGTTCTTTATGTACCTTGCACACACTCCCTCAAACCTTATTTATATTAAAACAGCTGGAAAACAAAATAGTCACTCATAGTTTTTAGAGCGGGTCTCCTACTCTGCTTAATGGATTAGATTACCAGAAAAAGAAGTTGGTTAACAATTATTTTAGCTGCCTGTATATTGAACAAACAAGGAGAGGAAGGAGAAAAGCAGGTATTTAGTGGGGCTGTTATTGACCATGCATGTTCCTCTTACAGCACCGTTACACCAACCTGGCACGAAAGCACCCAAGGGTATTTTCTTCCATCAATCCAATTAGTGTTAATTGGAGCTGCAGCCACATTTTGAAGGAGAAACACACACTAAGACATGACTTACCATAGCAGGATTACTCACCTAGCCCAGCTATCAAAACATAAGGCTGATGATAAATACAAGTCGCTCAGTTCCATGCTGAGATCATTACTCAGGCAAAGCCAGCACTGAGCCCCCTGTCCACCCAACAGCACTGTGATGAGAGCCACTAGAAGTTGCTCTTGCCCTTGAAATCATCTCTTGACATCAAAACTTTTTATCAATCAGGGAGTCTAATCAGCACATGCTGTTGGGAGAGTAATTTGGGGGAAAATATAGACACATCCACACACTAAAATACACCTGCTTGCTGGAGAGAGATATATTTAACAGTTCCAAGTGAATGATACAGCAACACCCAAGAATCTCTTCATGTGTTTCATATCCTGCTTGCTAATAAATCTCTTATTCAAGAAGCTTCATTCATAAAAAGCAGAAGGGGAAAGCAAATTCATCTAGTTCGTTTTAGGAAATGGAAAGAAAAGAATGTAGCAGTGGCTCCCTGTCAGTTCAAGGAGGATATATTCCAGTCTTGAGTGGAAAATGCACCAGCATAGCTTGAAACTCTGCTTTGTCAGTCTCTGATATGGAGGAGCACTCATTTGTTATTTTATTAAGCTGATAGGTATTGGGAAACTATTCACATAGCAGGTAAATATTCGACCTAACCACTAGAATATTGGCTACTGCTAATCACTCTGACAACACCTATCCTACAAACACAGGCTGAGGGAGCTGGGGTGGTTCAGCAGAAGAGAAGCCTCTAGGGAGACCTCATAGCAGCCTTCCAGGACCTTAAGAGGGTCTACAAGAAGGATGGAGAGAGATTGTTTGCAAAGGCCTGCAGTAATAGGATGAGGGGTAATTATTTCAAGTTAGAGAAGAGTAGATTCACATTGGATGTTAGGAGCAAGTTCTGAACCATCAGTGGTGGAACATTGGAACGGGTTACTCAGAGATGTGGTTGGGGATATGCAAGGTGAGGCTCAGAAGAGTTCTGGAGAACCTGATCTGGTTGAGGGTGCCCCTGCCCACTGCAGGGGAGTTTGGATTAGGAAACCTTTAGAGGTCCTTTCCAACCCAAAGCATTCTATGACTTCATATAGTTAAACCACAAAAACCACCACATCAACCACTTATGCTGATATTTCTTCTTAAAACTGAGATTCAGAAACCAGCCCTTAGCCCTTAAGCCACATTACAATGCAGAGGAAGGTCCCAGCTGAGAATGCATCACAACATCAGTCAACAGAGGTTAGCTTATGTAGAGTGTTGTGTGCACAAACTCACAATGAAATGAGGCCATGATGGCATCACTGAAAATTAACAATTCATCCTGAAAACTCTTTACCTTCCCTGTGTGTATATAGAGGAATGTATATGTAGAGTGTGCACACACATGGGTTGGGTGTTAGGGACTGGGGCATCCCTGTGACAAGGACAGGCTGAGAGCCCTGAGGTTGTCGAGCCTGAGAAAACATCTTCTCAATGCTAAAGGGTCAGGGGCAAGAGCATGAGGCCAGACTCTTGTCAGTGGTGCCCAGCAAAAAGGGGTACAAACTAGAAACCAGGAGGTTCCAGCAGATCAAGAGGAGAAAATTCTTTGGTATGAGGCTGCTGGAGCAGGCTGCCCAGAAAGGTTGTGGAGTCTCCTTCTCTGGAAAGATTCCAACCCCACCTGGACATTGTGATGCTGGGCAAGTTGCTGTGAGTGCCCCTGCTTTAGCAGGGAGGGTTGGACTGGATGATCTCCAGAGGTTCTTCCAAGCCCCATGCTGGGATTCTGTATATATCCATGCATATATAGAATCNACCCATTGCCCCTTGTCCTGGCATTCCCAGACCTTGTCAATAGTCCCTCCCCAGCCTTCCTGGAGCCCCCTTCAGATCCTGCAAGGCTACTCTAAGGTCTCCTGGAAGCCTTCTCTTCTGCAGGCTGCAGAGCCCCAACTCTCTCAGCCTGTCCTCACAGCAGAGCTGCTGCAGCCCTCTCAGCATCTTGGTGGCCTCCTCTGGACCTGCTCCAACAGTTTCATGTACAAGTAGATGACCTAATACAGATGTATAAGAAAGCAACAGAAAAACTTCCTGCTCTTACTCCATGGCTTGTGCCAAGCCTACAAAGAAAAACCTTGATCAATCCAAACTACAGTTTATTTATGGGTCATCCTGAGCAGGACAGAAAACTCAGGTTGGCAAATACTCTTTAAGCAATAATTTGCTCACAGAGGTAGTCTACAAGAGTCATACACCTAAGTGCTAAGTGAAATGTGTCATCCTAAAGTTAGCAGGCAGTGGAATTGTGAAGCAATTAGATTTACACATCTTTTGGACCCTGCATCCAAAGGTTACATGATAATGATGAATGGCTCTAAGATTCCCCTTCCACGTGCTGCCACAAAAGAGAGTGAGCAAGAGGCTGCAAAGAACCATAACAGCATTTTAATTTCTTGAGAGAGCATAACTGTGACTACTAACTGATGGCATAAACCTTGGAGTGTTTCAAGCCATATTTTTTACCAGAGCTCTTTGTCCAGTGGTAGAACCAGTAATTATCTGTAGCCCAGAAACCATTATTCAACAAGTGATAGTGTTTAATGGGGGATAGGAAGAGAGACATTTACTCTCTGAACTAAAATGCAATCCCAAACATACAACATGTAGAGCGCATTTCAAATCCATAAGAGAACTTATGAGCATAGTTCAGTTACAAATTCTTGGTGTTTTATAGTGGAAATGGTGACAGACTCCAAAATATAACAACATTAATGAGTGGCAGTATAATAAAATAGCATTTCAGATGGATTGTTTTTGCTGGATGATTGTTTCTGCAAAGGCCACATTTGACTAGAGCCCTGTATCAGTCAAGATCCTTAGAGAGTATTATTTTGGCCAAAAAGAGATACTTCTTTTTACCTAACTTGGAAATTATTGCCTATATCAACTCTTCCCATGTGTCATTATTGATAGGGGCCCTCTACAAGGCTAAAGGAGAATGAAGGACTTGACTGCAAAGCTGAATTCCCTGCTGCCAGAGCATCAGAGATATGACGCAGCAGAGAGGGAAACACTCTTGGCTCTTTCCCAAGCTTCTTTTCTCTTCGATTATAACCCCATGGGGTGCTTAGGAAGCTTAAACACTACACAGGATTTTAAAGCAGAAGGGAGTGCAAGAGGTTCAAGATCAAAAAGAAAACAATTAGCTGTGCAGCATCTGAAACCCAGACTTCAAATTGAGCCTAGCTCTGGCTAGACCAGGCAAACCTAAGACAGACCTTAGGCCAGAAATCTTACTTTAGGTCTGCGTGGCAAAACTGCTTTTACACTCTTAGTTATTATTAGCTGAAACAGAGAATGAGCAGGGTGTGGTAAATTTAGAAACCTGCCCTGATTAGGACCTCATCCAAGGTCTAAGAAATGAATGGAATGGGTTGGAAGTGATCTCCAAGATCACTTTGTGTAGTTCCAAGCCACCTGCCATGGACAGGGGTATATTGTACTAGCCCAGGCTGCTCGAGGCTCCATCCCAACCTGGAGTTCTTAGTACAAATTCCTGTATTAGGTCATATAAAGCATCATGGGGAAGTCAGTCAAAGTTTGTTTTAATCACACAAAGAAGCCTCAGTGCTGCTGACAACCCAGCACCAATAGCATCCTCACTTCAAACATTCAGCAAGGTCTTGAAGGCACACATAGGTATTGAGACCCCAAGTTTTGCTTCCTAGGAGGGTTTCAACATTCAGCTGAACCACAAAAGAGGTCTAAGTGGGGTGACAGGGGACATCTATTTTAGGAAGGGATGAAGTCCACAGCTTTGCAGTCCTCAGCTCCCTCACCATCTGAAGGAGGAGAGAAACATCAGGGATGGGACGCTTGTGCTGAATGGGGAGACTTTGTGGGTCTCATCCAGGCTTTCAGGGGAGTTTGCAAAACAAAACCAAAAAAATCTAATCCACACAGAAAATCCTACATAAAACTATCTCACAAAATTGCTCCCTCTCTGGAGGTGTTCAAGATCAGGTTAGATGAGGCCTTGAGCAACCTGGGCTAGTACAAGATGCTCCTGTCCATCCCACTAGAGCAGCCTGTGCTAGTGGGAGGTGTCCCTGCCTATGGCAGGGGGTTGGAACTGGATGAGCTTTGAGGTCCCTTCCAACCTAAACCATTCTACAATTCCATGAAATTCTAGTTGGACTCTTGGGTTTCCTTCTTTTAAGGAATTTCACAGCCAACATCAGTTGAGTGGAAAAAAAATTAACACTAGCAACTACTGCTGCTGAACCACAGAACATTTAATCTTTTGGAAAAGAATAAAGTATTTTCAATTCTGATCTTCTCCCCATGGAAGATGGCCTGGGATACATCTGTAGTCAGCTCAAATGAGTTGCCCTGCTTGATTCCAGACTGCTCACAACCTACAGCCCATGGCTGGCCTATGAATTTGTCCCAACAAAACACCTTTCCCACTGGAAAGCAGAGACTACCCAATCATCTGCAATGGGGAAATACACCAAAAGTATTTCCTCTTAGCACCTCCTGCATGTGCCACTGCCATGATAGATGTTCAAATGTGGCAGAACTACATGAAATGAAGGATTCACAGATGCAAACCCAGAGCAGGTGTGAAAAACGTGTCCTGGTTATTTAGGTTGAGCTCCAAATCACTGCATGGAGTACTATGATTTGTCATCATAAATTACCTGAATCTGAAACCTTATGTCTGTCCTTAACTGGCTAAGGGAGCTGCTCGAGGAAGTCCAGAACAAAGCCACAAAAATGATTAAGGAAGTTGAACATCATCTGTATGAGGAGAGACAGAGGGAGATGAGTCTGCGCTGCTTGGAGAAAAGGAGACTGAGAGGTGACCTCATTAATTAAAGACATAAGGGATGAGTACCAGGAGGATGGAGCCAGCCTCTTCTTGGTGGTGCCCAGTGCTAGGACAAGAGACAATGGGTGGAAGTTGAGGCATAGGAGGTTCCAGGAGACCCTGAGGAGGAATGTTTTCACTGTGAGGGTGACAGAGCACTGGAACCAGGTTGGAGTCTCCCTGTCTGGAGATACTCAAGAACCATCTGGATGTGTTCCTGTATGATCTGGTACAGCTGATCCCACTCTGCCAGGGGGGCTGGACCAGATGATCCTTGGAGGTCTCTTCTAGCCCCTGACATTCTGTGATTGCAGAGTTGTCCCAGTCAGAGTAATGTGATAAAAGATCACATTTGTTTGTTTGTTTCTTTCTTTCTGTGCTTGGAAGAGCCACACTGAGCTGTACAAAACCTTAGTGTTTCTGTAAGGCTTTTAAAAAGAAATCACAAGTCTCCAAGATAAGTCAGAGGTCATGAGGTTATCTGGTTTGATTAATAAAGGAATATATGGAAGCTCTCTGCCTCCCACACTAGTCAATCCTGATGGCTCTGCAGATGTTACACAGCACACAGTCGTTCCTGCTCTCTGAGAGCAGCAATTACATTGCTCTCTGCTCTGTTTTACCTCCTGCAAACATCATTGCTTGGGGTTGATCCACTTCCTCTGCTCAACTAAGCTGCTTTTTTTCCACATGCCTCAGGGGAACCCCACTGGCCACAGCAAAGCTGCTTCATGAACTGCAAAGGGCTCCACATGCTCATTACTCTCTACTCTCCTGTTGGCTTTTGACCACAGAGAGATTAAAGTTCCTAGCTGCAGCAGCTTAGGGAAGGACTAAGGGCTCTTGATGAGACCAAGAACAGCCCCAGATAGCTCAATGACCTGAGTGACAGACAACTTCAGTGAGAATGAAGAAAGCAGCACCTCAATAGCTGATACTCCCAAGTCTTCTGGAAGTATTAAGCATTACAGTTTGGAAATCTCATAGAAACATTTCTTCTCCATGATTTAATATTCTACAGCCCTCGTGGAATTGCTTTGGTTGGAAAAGACCTTTGACTCCACCCATAGAATGGTGAGACACTGGCACAGGTTGCCCAGGGAGGTTGTGGCTGCTCCCTCCCTG
This sequence comes from Semnornis frantzii, assembly GCA_013399775.1. Classification (NCBI taxonomy): domain Eukaryota; kingdom Metazoa; phylum Chordata; class Aves; order Piciformes; family Ramphastidae; genus Semnornis; species Semnornis frantzii. The sequence continues at coordinate 15,940 of VWYK01109701.1, forward strand.
GAGGTGTTCAAGGCCAGGTGGGAGGAGGCCTTGAGTGCCCTGTGCTAGTGGGAAGTGTCCCTGCCTATCGCAGGGGGTTGGAACTGGATGATCCTGGAGGTCCCTTCCAAACCTACCATTCTATGATTCTAATGGCTTAGGTTGAAGGAGACCTCAGAGATCAACTACTCCAACCCACTCCACTACAGCTGATGCTAACCATGTCCCCCAGCATCACATCTCTGTCTCTTTGAAAGCCCCCCAGAGATGGGGATGTAACCACCTCCCTGAGCAGCCTGTTCAAGTCTTCCAGAACTCATCCAAGTTTCTTCTAATGTCCAACCCAAACCTCCTCTGGTGCAACTTGAGGCCATTTCCTCTTGTCCTATCCCTTGATAATAAGGAGATTAGTCCAAACCCCCCTACCTGGCTCCAACCTCTTTCAGGGAGTCAGAGAGAGCCAAAAGCTCTTCCCTTAGCCTCCTTCACTCCAGGCTCCACAACCCCAGTTCCCTCAGCCACTGCATAGCTGCTATCACTGCAACAGGAGACTCTGCTATCTTATCCTTATCTCATCCCCTCTGTTAGCAGGAGGTTAATGAGCTCCTAGATCCCATTTATTTCATGTTTTCTTTAAGCACCCACATTTGTTTGCCACTTTCTATATTTCATCAGCACTATCCAAACAAAAATAATTAGCAGTACTTCCACAGCTCAGGTCCTTCGTTCAGTATGTAAAATTTTCTGTGCTTATTTCTCCCCTCAGTATCTTTGTTTGAAGGTTCTCTTTTGCAGCTAGATTCCATCTGTATTAGGTTCTTTTTTTTTTCCCCTTTTAATTTCCTTTAATTAATAACCATTTGTCTGCAGTGGCTGAGTGACTTCATTTTGTTTCTTGCTTTTAATTTGCACAATTTCCTGCTTTATTTATATTATCCTCTCAATGTGATTAGTAGCACAGAATATCTGCTGAAAACTATTTTCCAGGGATGCTTGCAGGAAGCCTGATCCTGTCACATGTTTGCTCTGACCTCTGTAGAGTTATCTACTTGCTCACAAGAAACAAGATAGAGGACATCTTGGAGACATGGTACTTCAGCACATGGTTTAATGACCATAGTGGTGCTGGATTAGTGATTGGACTCAATGATCTTAGAGGTTTTTCCCAACAACTCCATGACTCTTCTTCCTTTCCCCCCACTACCCTTTTTTTTCCCCCTAGATAATATTCCATAGTCCAATGACTTCCTAACAAAGTCCTGAAGTCACACAAATCTCATTACTAGCATCTCACAGAATCACAGGATCAGTCATCTTTCCTGATGTGACATTTGGTCCAGCTAAGACCTGGCAAATATCAAGCTGCAGAGCCAGTGGTGAATTCCTGCATTCCCAAAGTAACAGGAGCTCTGGTGGACTGGGGAATCAGAGTCAGAGAACTGTCAAAGTTGGAAGGGACCATAAAGATCATCCAGTTCCAACCCCCCTGCCATGGGCAGGGACACCTCACACTACATCAGGCTGGCCACAGCTTCATCCAGCCTGGCCTTAAACACCTCCAGGGATGAGGCTTCCACCACCTCCCTGGGCAACCCCTGCCAGGCTCTCACCACCCTCATGCTCAACAACTTCTTCCTAACATCCAGGCTGAACCTACCCATTTGTAGCTTGGTTCCAATCTCCCCACCCCTGTCACTACCTAGCAACCTAAGAAGTCCCTCTTCAGCTTTCTNGCTTGGATTGCCTTGACCCAGCTGCAGGACCTTGCACTGGATCTTGTTGAACCTCATGAGGTTGGCTTGTGCCTACCTCTCCAGCCTGTCCAGGTCCCTCTGCATGGCATCCCTTCTGCTCTGGGGTGGAAGAGACCTCCAAAGGTCATCCAGCCAAACTCCCTCTGTAGTCAGCAAGGATATCCTCAACTAGATCAGGTTGCCCAGAGTCCCACCTTGAATATCTCCAAGGATGGGCCCCAACCACCTCCCTGAGCAACCTGCTCCCTTGCTAGTTGAAATTTCTCCCATCAAACAGCAACCAAATTAAAAGCACAAGGCATGATTCTGATAGAAACTTATTTTGCCCTGGTGACACAGGCCAAGTTCTGGCTAAAGAGGTGCAACCTGAACATCTCCCTTAAAACGTAGAGCACCCACATTGTGAAGAGCCCAGCAGCTCACTGAGGGAAGCCTGCCAGCACTCCAGCCCCTGCCACATGGATGCTTTTAGCTGACAGCTCGGCCCAAAGGAGAAGATGAACAGTTCAAAAGTTGTATAGGAAATGGTTTGCCCCTCCTGTGCTAATTACTGGCTTAGGAACCAGAGCTCTCAACCAACTTTGTAATTGCTTCCAGTCAGGACAAAGTCAGACAAGTTCACTCACACCATTCCCAGGATTGAAGCCAATAATGACTGCCTGAGAGAGGAGGTAGCTGATACCAGGCTCTCAGGGATTTAAGATAAGACATCCAGCATTGCCCTGGGACCATGAAGAAATGGAGAAATCCCACAGTGATGTGACAGGTTTCTCTCATACATGGTAACCTAACTGCAATATGAAGGCCTAGCTGATGGAGTGAGTTGCCAAGTTGTTGAGAGTAGAGTCAGGGCTTACAGGGTAACCTGGCAAAGTGCTTTAGAGAAGCACAGTGCTTTGTATGGACACCACCAGAGTCACCTGGATGTTTTATGATGGAGTTCCAAGCAAACACACACCATTTCTACTCTTAGCAAGAGAGGAAATAGCCCCCAGTTGCACCAGGAGAGGTTTAGACTGATATTAGGGAAAATGTCTGTCCTGCAGGAGTGGCCAGGCATTGGGATAGGTAAGAGAAGATTGAGAGGATTTAATAAATGATTGTAGCTATCTGAGGGCTGGAGGTCAGGAGTGGGGGGAACAGGCTCTACTCCCTTGATCCCTGGGATAGGACAAGGAGCAATGGATGGAAGCTACAGCACAGGAGGTTCCAGCTCAACACAAGAGGAACTTCTTTAGTGTAAGGGTCCCAGAGCCCTGGCACAGGCTGCCCAGAGAGGTTGTGGAGTCTCCTTCTCTGGAGCCTTTCAAGGCCTGTCTGGATGTGTTCCTGTGTGCCCTGAGCTGGATTGTCTGGTCCTGCTCTGGCAGGGAGCCTGGACTCCATCTCTTTGGGTCCCTTCTAACCCCTAACACCCTGTGAAGGAGTCACCATCCATGGAGAAGGTCAAGAACTTTGTAGACATGGTGCAGGATACGGTGCAGTGGGCATGGTGGTGCTGTGCTGACAGTTGACTCAATGGTCTTAGGGATCTCTTCCAACCTTAATGATTCCATGCCAGGAGAAAGTGCTCCTCACAGACACTTCATGACTTTTACCAGCCCATGAATAGCCTATCTGGGCTAAGCCATGCCAAAACAACTGCATTTCAGCTGTGCCAATACCTTTCCCCTTCCACCCTCATCGTCTCTGCCCCAGAGCGCCCAGGATGCATTATTATCAGTAACACATCTTGGATTTCCCCAGCCCCAAGAACAACTGCAGATAATCAATGGCATTCAATAATCCCTTCCACTCACCCTGAATGAAATTCATCTCTCCCATTACAAGTGCACATCCTTGTAAGTGTTTCCGGATCGCTACTGCGAGGCAGCTTTTAATAAATCGACTCTCAATAGCTGTGAATGCTAATAAAAAAATCATCAATTCAGCACTTAACACTTCCAGCACGAGGCATATTTTTAGCCTATTACTGATAGCCATGTTATAAAAACAGTAGTCTGTTATGTTTGATGCTTTTCTTGTGAAACTCAGCTGCCGGAGCCAGAAACAAGCAAATGGTTTCGGCATTTTGCTCTGAAATATCTCAGGCTGAAATAACAACACAGAGGCACAGTTAACTTTGGCTCCACTGTTATCTGGGTGACAGAAAAGGGAAAAAAAAAGATGGATTTGGAGTAACTTGGACTGTTCTTCAGTAGTGAAAGGGGTTTGAACTAGATAATCTTTGGAGGTGCCTTCCCGCCCAGCCCATTCTATGATTGTTTGATGTCCTCTCTAATTTGTCAGGAGATATTTGATTGACACCACTTGTTTACCTTCAACATCACCTTTAGATTTTGTCCTATCACATCTCACTTGTCCTATTCTTTATCTCTCTCTTTTTTCCCCCAGTCTGGGGTATCACAGAATGGTTTAGATTGGAAAGAACCTTAAAGATCAACCAATTCCAAGCCCCTTGCCATAGGCAGGAACACCTTCCCCCAAGTCAGCTTGCTCAGAGCCCTGTCCAGCTTGGCACTCAACACCTCCAGGAAGGGGACATCCACAGCCTCCCGACATGGAATCATAAAATGTTAGGGATTGGAAGAGTCCTCCAGAGATCATCAAGTCCAAGCCTTCTGCCATAGGCAGGAACACCTTCCCCCAAGTCAGCTTGCTCAGAGCCCTGTCCAGCTTGGCACTCAACACCTCCAGGAAGGGGACATCCACAGCCTCCTAGGCATAGAATCATAAAATGTTAGGGGTTGAAAGAGACCTCCAGAGATCATCAAGCCCAAACCTTCTGCAAAGCAGGGCAAGCTGTTCCACCTCACTGTAAAGAATTTCTTCCTCATCTCCAGTCTCACTGTGCCCTCTTCCAGCTCAGAGCCATTGCCCCTTGCCCTATTACTACAAGCCCTTATAAAAAGCCTCTCCCCTGCTCTCTTGTACTTCTTGAGAAAGAATTCAAACTGACAAGAGAATGCCACAAAAGACCAAAGATTCTATTGCTTTCAGGAGTTTTTTTTAACCTCTTTTTCCACATGTAAATACAATCACAGAGTCACACAGAATGTCAGGGGCTGGAAGGGACCTCCAAAGCTCAGCCAGTCCAACACCCCTGCTGGAGCAGAAGCACCTAGAGCACATCACACGGGAACACACCCACACAGATCTTGAATATCTGCAGAGAGGGAGACTCCACAACCCCCCGGGCAGCCTCTTCCAGTCTTCTGTCACCCTTACAGGGAAAAAATTCCTCCTCACATTCACATGAAACTTCCTATGCCTCAGCTTCCACTCAGTGCCCCTTGTGCTGTCCTTGGGCATCACCCAGCAGAGCCTGGCTCCAGCCTCCTGCCACTCACCCTGCACATATTGATAACCATTGCTGAGGTCACCTTTCAGTCTCCTCCCAGCAGCACAGCCCCAGCTCCTCAGGTTCTCCTCATAACAGAGCTGTTACGCTCCCTTAGGTACCTTTGTGTCTCTGTGCTGGACTCTCTCCAGCAGTTCTATGTCCCTCTTGAACTGAGGGGCCCAGAACTGGACATAGCACTCCAGATGCAGCCTCAGTAGGGCAGAGTAGAGAGGCAGGAGAACCTCTCTCAACCTACTCACCACAAGCCCTTCTAATCCACCCCAGAATGGCATTGCCCCTCCTGCCCACCAGAGCACATTGCTGGCTCATCCTCAACCTCCCATTCACTGGGACCCCCAGATCCTTTCCCCCTTCACTGCCTTCCAACAGGTCAGTGCCCAACCTATACTGATACCTAATACATACATGACTAAGTCATTTATATTAGGAGAGCTTAATATTCAAGCAAGCTAATTGCCTTGTGCAAGGAAATGACTACTGCAGCAACCATTTTTAGACTCTGCAAGCCCCATATACATCTAACATTTTGATTCTAACCATCAGCTAATTAAAAACATGTGACCTGTTGCACTGAAGTCAGCCAGACCTGAAGAGTCCAGAGGTTGTCTGACTGGAGAGTTCAGTACAACGAATCACAGAATCAGTCAGGATTGGAAGGGACCACAAGGATCATCTAGTTCAAATCCCCCTGCCATGGGCAGGGACACCTCACACTACATCAGGCTACCCAGAGCCTCATCAAGTCTGGCCTTAAACACCTCCAGGGGTGAGGCTTCCATGCTGGGCAACCTGTTCTGGAGTCTCACCACCCCCATGCTGAAGAACAATGAAGGCTCTTGAAGTTGCATGTAAGGATTTTAAACCTAAGCACTGCTGGTACTGCAGCATAGAATCAATTCCCATTGATTTTTAAATGTCTTTATGCCTGCTTATATATTAATGGTCTGACCAGCTCCATGCACACAGGTCCTGCTGATCTACAAGGCACACCCAGGTTGCAAAAAGACTGTGAAAAACCACTCAGGGAAGAAAATCTTCTTAAGAAGCAGCAAGTATTGTGGTCACAACTACACCTGATGAAGTCCAGTTGTCTTGCAAGAGGTTGTTTAAAGAAGGCAACTCCCAAGGGCCTCTTTTGCTTTGAGATTACTTGTAGGAAAAACAGCAAACCAATCCCATTAGGTGTGAATTGAAGGGAAGCTTCAAGGTGTTATCTGTCACCACTTCATCATGTTCAGTCTACATAATGAACCTGAATGCCAGCTGAAGAAGTAGCCTAAGGAGCAAGAACATTACAGCAACTGAATTGCAGAGATGCACATCTGACTCCTGAAGAACCCTCACCAAGCCAGTGGTGTCAGGATCTACCTCAAGTGCTGAGAGGGACAGAAGAGCCTCAGCTGTTTCTTTGTACCTAGGGAACACTATGGGCTCCATAGTACTCTGAGAACTCACCATCTTCTAGCTGCTTCTGGTGGCAAATGAGTAGAGGCATGGCCCCATGTACATCACCTTCCTGAAGGGACATTGTGGAGAGGCTGCTGCTGGGGGCTCTTCTCACAGATAGTTGGAGACTGAACAAGGGGCAATGGCCTCAGGTTGAGGCTGGGAAGATGCAGATTAGACATTAGGAAAAGTTTTAACAGAGAGAGAGTGGTCAGGGACTGGAATGAGCTGCCCAGGGATGTAGTGGAGTCACCCAGCCTGGATGTGTTTAAGGGTGGTTTGGATGTGGTGCTTGGAGCTGTGGTTTAAGGTAAATTTTATAGAGTAGGGTTCTAGGTTGGAGTTGGTGATCCTGAGGGGCTTTGCCAACCTGCATGGTGCTGTGATTCTGTGATTAGGATCGAGGCCAAAATCCAAAGACTCTTTGGAGAATGAAGTGAGATGAATTATTACAAGACTATGGTCATCATCATCTCTGATTTGTTTGCATTGATTACTCTAAGTGGGCAGCTAAAGTGAATTAATACTGAAATTTTAACCACTAATGAATAAAACTGCAAAGAAGGGAAATAAATTCAGATAACCTTAAAATGAGAATTGACCTTTCCTTTTTGATCTTAGCTTTGTTACTGAATGTGCTGAAGTCATGCCTGAAATAACTCTTGAGAGCACCAGAAGGCCCCAAGATTCTAAGCAGTGAAAACCCTTCCAAATTACACAGTCACACAAATGCATTCCCACTCTCTCTGCCTTGTGGCGTCAGGAGTCTGACTCACAGCCTTTAAGTGCACTAAGGTCAATGTTCCAGCTCACAAGGAAGGTTAGCTGCTATCCCAGACATTTTAATGTTCCTATTAAATTTCCATTTTATTAACCTTAGCTGAATAGTGATAACAGTAGAGCAATTAAAGCCTCCTGGTTCCATAATTCCTAGACAAAACATAAATAATAATTAAAAGGAAAAGAAGATAACGATGCAGTTGGTTGTTTTCTAAGCATTAGTGTTATCTGAAAATGAAGGAACAAGCAAGCTGAGATCATCATGGTGCTCAAGACAACAACAGACTGGTGTGAAGATCTCTGAGGCACAAGCCCAAAGGTACAAACCCAAGAATATGCAGCAGAAAAGCATCTCATGGATTAAAGGGCATTGACATTTCTATCTTAGAGTCACAGAACACACTAGGTTGGAAGGCATCTCGAGAGGTCACCTAGGCCAACTCCCCTACACTAAGCAGGGACAGCCCCAATCAGATCAGGTTGATCAGAGTCACATCAAGCCAAACCTTGAGTGTCTCCAGCTTTCAGCACCTCCATGAGCAACCTCCTCCAGTGTTTCACTACCCTCATAGTAAGGAACTTCTTCCAAGAGGCTGGAGCCAGGCTCAGTTGGGTGATGGCCAGTGACAGGGAAAGGGGCAATGGGTGGCAATTGGGGCACAGGAAGTTTCCTGTAAACTTGAGGAGGACTTTTTCCACTGTGAGGGTGACAGAACCCTGGGACAAGCTGCCCAGGGAGGTCAAGGAGTCTCCCTCTCTGCAGATACTCAAACCCCACCTGGATGTGTTCCTGTGTGATCTGCTCTAGGTGATCCTGCTCTGGCAGGGGGGTGGAGTGGATGAGCTTTAGAGGTCACTTCCACCCCCTGACATTGTGAGGTCCAATCTAAACCTACCCTGCTCTAGTTCCAAACCATTGCCCCTCATCATGTCACTACAGACCTTTATAAACAGCCTCTCTGTAGATTTCTTGTGGGCCCCTTTAGGTACACAAAGGCCACAATTGTTGAGCACATCCAGTTGGAAGAGACCTCAAAGATCAGCAAGGTATTTTGGAGTCTTCTCCAGGCTGAACAACCACAAGCCTCTCACCTTTTCTTTGAAGGGGTGCTCCAGCCCTCTCTCTGCTCATTTGTGTGGTCTCCTCTAGACCCACTCCACCAGGTCCTCGTCCTCCTTGTGCTGAGCACCCCACAGCTGGCCATAGTACTTCTTTTATGAGGTCTCTCCAGAGCAGAGTGGCAGAATTGCCTCTCTTGACCTGCTGGTCTCACTGCTTTGGATGCAACCCAGGAGCAAACAGTTTTATTTTCGAGCAAGTTCTGCCAGCTTATTATCAACTGATTGTCATATCCAGCAGAGTTTGGGATCAGCTGAAAAGTGCCATTTCCTACAGCATGACTTCTTCCAGCTAATCCTGCAAAACTCCTTTGTGTGCAAGAAATGCCACTTGCTAAGGACATGTTTCATACAAGAGCAGCCCTGTGGAGAGAGACTTGGTGGTGCTGGTGGAGGAGAAGTTCAACATGAGCCACCAGTGTGCACCTCCAGCCCAGAGCCAAACAGAGCCTGGGCTGCAGCAGGAGAAGTGTGGCCAGTAGGGCCAAGGAAGTGATTCTCCCTCTCCACTCTCTATCTGGAGTGCTGTGTCCACTTCTGGAGCAAGTATTACAGCAAAGATCTGGACACCTTCCAGCACCTCCAGAGAAGGGCCACGAGGATGCTCTGAGGGCTGGAGCACCTCTGCTACAGAGACAGACAGAGAGTTGGGGCTGTTCAGTGTGGAGAGGAAAAGGTTTCAAGGTGACCTTATTGTGGCCTTTCAGTATCTTAAAGGGACTACAAGAAAGCTGGGGTGGCACTTCTTAGGCAGTCAGGGAGTGACAGGAGTGGGGGAAAGGAACCAAGCTACAAATGGGTAGGTTCAGACTGGATGTTAGGAAGAAGTTGTTCAGCATGAGGGTGGTGAGTGCCTGGCAGGGGTTGCCCAGGGAGGTGGTGGAAGCCTCATCCCTGGAGGTGTTTAAGGCCAGGCTGGATGAGGCTGTGGCCAGCCTGATGTAGTGTGAGGTGTCCCTGCCCATGGCAGGGGGGTTGGAACTGGATGATCCTTGTGGTCCCTTCCCACCCTAACAGTTCTATGACTCTGACTCCCAAGTGCACCAAAGCTCCTGTTGCTTTGAGAATGCAGGAATTCACCACTGGCTCTGCAGCTTGGTATTTGCCATGTCTTAGCTGGAGCAAATGTCACACCAGGAAAGAGCACCACAAGCATCATCATTTATTTTTATTACACTCGGTTGCTCTCGATCGGCATAATAAACTCCTGTGGCCCACAAGCACAAAGCAAATGTTCATTACATGATGATCAAATCATGGAGTGATGGACATTTTCTATGCATTGAAGCTTCTGTGAGAGCCTCACTGGCCTACAGCTGATCTAATCTTCACTCCCTGCTGACTCTGGCAAAGATGGGCTGCTCTACAGCAGGGTTATTTGCACAAGCCTGTTATTGATCAGCAGAAATGATCTGTGCAGTTTATCTCTGCTGATTTGATTTCTGCTGTTCCCTATCCTCACATAATGAGGACCTCCAGGCTAATTCTGGTAGATTTTTATCCACTGAAGTCATCACCGTGTCCTAATTCCAAACACTTTCTGTGCTGGTTGGAGTGTAAAAGGCACAGCCCAGCACGGTGCTGCTCTGGCCCACAAGCACTCCCCACAGAATGCCTGAGTCAGGCAGATGGCCCCACTCCCATCTCTCCTTTTGCAGGAACACAAAGCTGCCAGAGGACATCTTGCTTAACCCCCTTCTACCTGCACTGAAGAAACCCTTCACAAGGAGTGAAGAAGCAGGAAAAAGTTTGCTGCACAGTTTCCTTGGTCATTTACATAGCCTTGGGCTGACTGCAATCTAGGTCTCAGGTGACAGTAGGCTACTAGAGGAGCACTAAGAAGGATCTCAGCTAAGGATGAAGCGAAATAGTCCATAATAAAATTTCATGATGTATTTCTCCTCTTCATCTTTCTCTACAGAGCTATCACCTTTTGCAGTTGCCAGTCCAGCTGACAAAGAATTTGGACCTGAAAACTATTTCTGAAAAGGTACTAAGGATTATAGAGAATCTGTGCTATGATTGTCCTTTGGCCATGAGACTGACCCCACAGAACAGTGAAAAAAAAACCTGCTTCTCAGTCTTATCTTTTTAGAAGAAGATATGTGAAGCAAAAAAAAAGAGGTTGGATTAAAGGAAGACAAGAGTTTGTTATGGAAAAGAATCTATCTGTAAATTTAGAGAGCTGTAGAAGTGCTTCTGTTGCTAAAGACCTTTACGACTGAGTGCAACCATTACCTAACTCGACTTGTTTGGTGTTAAAACCATGCCCCTCTGCACCACATCTCTGCCTCTCAAACACCTCCATTCCATCACTTCCCTGGAGAGCCTGTTGCAGTCTCTGAGAACCCTTTGTAGTGAAGAAATTTTTTCTAATACCCAACCTAAGCCTCTCTTGGTGCAACTTGAGGCCATTTCCTTTTGTCCTATCGCTTGTAACTAGAAGAGATCAAAGCCCCCACCTGGCTCCAGCCTCCTTCCAGAGAGTTGTAGAGAGTGAGGTGGTCTCCCCTCAGCTTCCTTTTCCCAGTTCCCTCAGCTGCTCTTCCCCAGCCCTGTTGCCTAGATGCCTCACCAGCTTTGATGCCCTTCTCTCAACCTGCTCCAGCAGCTCTATGTTGCTCTTTGAATGAGGGGTCCAAAACTGATCCAGTTCAGTCTGAACTTCCCTGGTCCTGCTTGTGCACATAAGTCCTTTTAAATAGAACTAGCAGTGTAACATCTGCAACATCTGGAATTATTTACTTATGCACAATAATTATTACTGTTGCTGCTTGAAGAACCTCTCTGTACTTCCAGGAAATAGTACATACACAGAGGGGGAAAAAAAAGTTCCTGGGACCCTTTATGGCTCATTTTCCAATCCCAGAGGTAGGCTGGATTCCTGTTTCACCCAATTCCTTTGCCAACAATATTCCATTTTCTGTAAGTTGTCCAGTAATTCCAGTGTGGTTTCATAACTTATTTCCCAACTGAAAGAGGCACTGCAAGGAAGATTTGATTTTACTTGGAATTATCACATAAGCAAGCATTGAAAAAAGTAAATAAATAATCAAGGACTATGTATTGTGATGTGAAGAAACTACTTCCAAGAAAGCTGATAGGCTTTAGGTACCTCTTTGAGCTCTGAAAGGTACTTGAGGGCTGGAGCAGCTCTGCTGTGAGGACAGGCTGAGAGAGTTGGGGCTCTGCAGCCGGCAGAAGAGAAGGCTTCAAGGCCTCCTTAGAGTAGCCTTCCAGGATCTGAAGGGGGCTCCAGGGAGGCTGGGGAGGGACTATTGACAAGGTCTGGGAATGCCAGGACAAGGGGAATGGGTTTGAAGTGGGAGAGGGGAGATTGAAAGTGGATGTTAGGAGGAAGTTGTTTGCGGTGAGGGTGGTGAGACACTGGCACAGGTTGCCCAGGGAGGTTGTGGCTGCTCCCTGCCTGGAGGTGTTGAAGGCCAGGTTGGAGGAGGCCTTGAGTGAGCTGTGCTAGTGGGAGGTGTCCCTGCCTATGGCAGGGGCTTGGTACTGGCTGATCCTTGAGGTCCCTTCCAACCTTACCATTCCATGATTCTATATGGACCATTTATATGCATATGCTTGTGGCTGAATGCTCCAAGAGTTAAAAGGACTCAAAAGAGAAAACCACAACACAAAGTTATGTATAAATTATGTCCCTATGGCAAGAAAGCTTGACTGGAACAATGAGTTTCATGAGAGGAGGCTCCAACCCACCCTGCCTTGCCAAGTAACATCTGTAATCAAGGATGTAGCTCCAAAGAGTTTCAAAACTCTCCATAAAAAAAAAAGTATCTGCCAAAATATCTCAGACATTTTGTGGTATTCAGGCTCCAGCCCTCCACCACTACCATCTCCTCCTCCTTCTCCCTCTGTACTAAACAGCCCATCAAGCATTCACAGAGGTATGGTGAAGGGTAAAGGATCATCCAAATATCAAACTGAATTACAGGCACAACTTTGCTGTCACAAAGCAAGCTGAGAGGGACATTTTTTAACACATTTAAGGGCAAGCCACTTCTCCCCTCAAACATGCTGAATTTAATAATGATTTTAAAATAAGATATGGAGAATCTAAAAACTTTTTCCTCTGGGATTTTAAGGTGGGGGGGAAAACTATTTCTACTTCAACAGTTTGTGGTCTCCACAATCAGCAGCAATGGTCACTCACAACAAATAAAACCATTCCTCATCTTCAGGGAGATGCAATGAAATCAGGATCAGTAAGAGGCATTGTAGCTCCCCTCCTTCCCTTGCACAGGCTGACACTTGTTCCAACACACCAACACATCCTGAGTCTCAGCAAACCCTTCACTTCCCAACAGATGCCTGATGGTTGCCACAGAGAGCAAGCCAGGGAAGTGAAGCTGCTGCAGCCAGCAAAGCCAACACTTGTGTGGCCAGTGGAGCTCCTTTTGCTGCCTCAGGCCTCCCTGGCAGCAATATGCTCCTGGATCCTGTAGGTTTCTGCTCCAGATGATGCCCAGCAAAACACCAGGACCCTCACTTGAGAAGGTATTAATAAATAAAACCCTACACCTGATGTCAATATGTACCTGAAGCAGAAGTGCAGATGACAAAAACCCCACTCCTCTGTTAACTTAACAAGTGAATCAGAAACAGTCAGACTCAGCACTCTAATTTCCTCATTTCCTATAATTAACTGAGCTTTCAACACCTCTTGTAATTTACTGATGATTATCTTTACTCACCAATCTATATTGGAACATAACTGACATTCTTTGCTACCCACTGGTTCAGATGTTCTCATCTTTCTGCCTCTACAGATAACAAGGGGCTGTTCTCTGGTGGCTTAAGTTTCTTTCCTTCCATCCCTTGCAGATGGCCACACATTCAACGCAGAACTAGGAACCCTTCAAAACCCCTCTAAGATGTTTTCTTTCTCCCACTAGAATCAGCTCCTTGCTCATTTTCATCTAAATCCCATTTCCTGTTGCAAAGGGGTGCCTGGTTTAAGGCCCTGCTTGCTACTCTCTCCTGCACATCACATGGAGGACACATTTCATGCTGTGATACAGCAACATAGAATGGTAAGGTTGGAAGGGACCTCAAGGATCATCCAGTTCCAACCCCCTGCCACAGGCAGGGACACCTCCCACTAGTACAGGTCACTCATCTACATCTGCTCAGCAAATATCAGAAATAGGAATTGTCCAGGTCATTTTTAAAGCTCTTGATGATCACAATAGATGTGAAGAACATAAAGGAGGAATAGCAATGGGAGGAATTCATATTGCAACTAGAAAACAAAGTGTTTATTAGAATTATTCAGAGGTTTTGCCTCAACCAACAGATGTTACCTGCTTGCAGATAACACAGAAACTTCTTAATCAGTGTATTTAAGTAACAGCATCTGGGTAACTACAACAGAGCAACTAACCAAGGTGTGAGAGTTTCTCTCTAACCTCCTCAGTCAGGATTCCTGCAGGCAGGAGCCAACATGCACATATCAGCTCCTGGAACTGTTTGCAAGCTACCAGTCTAATCAATTGCAAACCAAGAAAATCTTGTCTCACAAGATCCTCTTCTTCCCAGCCCACTCCAAAGCTGATCATTCCCACCTCTGCTTTTCCAGCTTCCCTTGGCTATTTTTACACTGATGTTCTTCTGGGGTGGCTTACAAGAGTTGTTCCCTCAGGAGAACAACAGAAATAATCCAGGAGTGCTGGAGAACACCCAGAGTCTCCTGAACACAGGAGATATTTACCTGGAGAAAATTCTGCTTTAATAGGAAATTCCTGAGAAGCAATAAGCAGTTCATTTCCCAAGTTCCTGAAATCATCTCCCAAGCAACCATACCCCACTGGAAAAATGAAAGCTGACTGTCTGATGACATGTGGCATCCATGGAGAACATCTGACACCTTTGACAAGTACCTGATTTCCACCATACACATCCACAGAACAAGAACCACCTGGAGGATTGCAGCCTGCAGCTCCCCATACTCCTCCTCTCACCCAAGAAATCTCTACCTGCAGATGTGATCACAGTTCCATCTCCAGGCACTTGCCTGGCTTCTGAATCAGATCACTGACTTAGTTCTCACCTCATTTAACCCAGGCTCTTCTGTAGTGCATAATTAGTGGTGTAGTAACCCACATGAACATGCTTTTTAAGTACAGGCAATCAGAGTACATGGGTCTGTGGACTCCTCCTCTTCCCTTTCCACAGTGTTTGATCTGCCCCGTGCAGAAATTGATCCCCACTTAGTATATTAATGGCTCTTAGATCTATTTCATACCTCACAGGTCTCAGAATTCAGCCCAGCCTCTCTCCCGAGCCTCCTGGTTTGTGGTTCTCCAGTTTCAGGGGCTGCCTGTACTGGAATGATTTACATTCATCACTGTTCTGCCCTCTCCGGCCTTCACCATCACAGACAGTACCAACAGCTTTCATGGATCTCATCACTAACATCTATCTTTTTTCCAAAGCACTATGACTATTTCTGAACAGAGCCTCAGCACTGCAACCTCACAGTTGCCATTACCTGGGGTTTTGCTCACCAACTGTCCCTACACCATCCTTGATCACACCCTGTCCACACAGTTCCTCCTAAGTGGCTTTTTCTCTCCCCACAAATCTACCCTCTTGCTCACCATTTAGCAGACTAATTCCAGCCTCAGAATCAGAACTCCTCTGCCTTCCACCTGATTCAGATGTGATAGGACTGGAGAGAATGGATCCAAGCTAGATGGAGATTTAGATTAAACACCAGCAAAAACTTCTTCAGCATGAAGGTGGTGAGGCACTGGCACAGGGTGCCCAGGGAGGTGGTAGAAGCTTCATTCCCAGAGATCTTTAAGGCCAGGCTCAATGTGGCTCTGGGCAACCTGATCTAGTGTGAGGTGTCCCTGCTCATGGCAGGGGGGTTGGAACTAGATGATCCTTGAGGTCCCTTCCAGCCCTGACAATTCTGTGTATTTCACACCTCTCCAGGAGCAGAAAAAGGAACAAGTTACCCAGTTTGCCTCTTTGAAATCCCAGTTCAAAGCTCTCCTTCCCATGTCACCTCTACAAGAAATGAAGTTTGGCTTCTAGCACTGCCTGCCAGACAGATCCATTTCATCACACTGTTTCCAGGGACTTCTGTTTTACTGACTTTTTACTTAAATTGTTCCTTAAAACAGAATATCTAGGGGACATTTCCAATCCAAAATCTGAACAAAAAGTTGCAGAGCAAGCCATGTTCTGTCAAAGCCTCTCTACAGACACAACAGCCACATGAACATCAGTGAACAGTAACAAGTCTATGCTTAGAGGGGAGTTCTGACCAGTTTTAAACTAGAAATTCAAACAATATAGGAGCCCAAAATGGTTTAGTTTGGAAGAGACCTTAAAAATCATCTAGTTCCAACCTCTTGCCATAAGCAGGGACATCTTCCACTACATCAGCATGCTCAAAGCCCCACACTGCCTGGCCTTGAACATTTCCAGAGTGGGAATATCCAGAGACAGCAAAAATTATCAAATGTTAGGAGCTGGAAGAGACCTCCAAAGCTCATCTGGTTCAGCCCCCCTGCCAGAGCAGGATCACCTAGAGCAGATCACACAGGAACACATCCAGGTAGGTCTTGAACATCTCCAGAGAGGGAGACTCCACACCCCCCTGGGCAGCCTCTTCCAGTGCTCTGTCACCCTCACAGGGGAAAACTCCTTTGCATGGATCCTCCTATGCCTTAACTTCCACCATTGCCCCTTGTGCTGTCATTGGGCATCACCCAGCAGAGCCTGGCTCCAGCCTCCTGCCACTCACCCTGCACATAGCCATAACCATTGCTGAGGTCACCTCTCAGTCTCCTCCCAGCAGCATAGCCCCAGCTCCTCAGGCTCTCCTCATAACAGAGCTGTTCCATTCCCTTCATCATGTTTATGTCTCTGTGCTGGACACTCAAGCAGTTCTATGCCCCTCTTGAACTGGGGGTCCAGATACAGTACTCCAGATGTGGCCTCAGCAGGGCAGAGTGGAGGGAAAGGAGAACCTCTCTCAACCTACTAACCACAGCCTTTCTAATGCACCCCAGACATTTATAAACATGAATGAGGTCACTCCTTAGTCTCCTCTTCTCCAAGCCAAAAAGTTGAATGATTTTCTTTTTCATTGCAAGGAACAGATAAACAGGAGAGCCACCTCATGTGCCAGAGAGCTTAACTTATGGTTCTTGATAGCAATCTGCTTCTATTTCTCCTGCTTTTCACAGTCCCCCCAGCATGGTGGGGGCTGGAAGGAACTTCATCTAGCCCAAATCATCTGCTGAAGCAAGGTCACTCACAGCAGTTTGCACAGGATAATGACCTTCAGGCAGGATTGAAATCTCTCCAGAGGCAACAACCTCTCTGGGTAGCCTGGCTGCAGGCCTCACAAACACCAAGTTTTTCCTTACATGTAAGAAAAAAACCTGCTTAGTTCCAGTTTGTGCCCACTGTCCCTTGTCCTGTCCTTGGGCACCACTGACAAGGGTCTGGTCTCATCCTCTTGTCCCCCACAGGTCCTTTAGCTCTTGCTGAGCATTTATCAGATGCCCTTTGAGGCTGCTCTCCTCCAGACTCCACAGCCCCCAAACTCTCAGCCTTTCCTCCTCACAGAGATGCTCCAGGCCCCTCAGTGGCTTTGTAGCCTCCATTGCACTCTCTCTGGCAGTCCCCTGCCTATGCTGAACTGGGAAGCTCAGAGCTGAACCTAGTACTCCAGCTGTGGCCTCATTAGAGCAGAGCAGTGATGTATTAATAGAATCTATTAGTAGGACAGCTGCAGCATCCCCTTTTAGGTACCTAACTTAAGAGTCTAGAACAGGAGCTGGTTGGATCCTACCTCTCCAGTAAGCTGTAGAGAGCCCAGCTGCTCACTCAGGTGTGTAAGAGGCAGACAGCAAAGTAGATGGTGTGAAAACCCAATCTTTCATCCCCCAAGTGTGCAAACACAGAGCTAAATAACAGCCTTGCTGTAGAAACCAGAAGCACACTCAAGTGAGACATTTAACTCCTTCTCTGTGACAATCTTTTCAGATTAGGAGAGGGGTGACATTTCCCATCTCCAGTTCTGAGCTGCAGGGATGTCTTTTTTTTCCTGCTGTAGGTAATTAGCAATAGTGGTCCCTGTGATGTCTGTAAACTCCAGTAACAACTACAAAACAATGCCTCTCAATTTATGACTAAAGGAAATTCTTGGCACCGAGAGCACACTGCTGTATTTACTGATTTTACAGTGTAAACACATATGTTGCAAGACAGATGGACCTTTCCCCCCCAGCTTTCAGCAATGGGTGTCTCATCAGGGAAGGGATTAAGAAGATCTCAATCTTTAAACAAGGTTTCACAGCCCCTGCCACTGGCAGCCGACTACAAGGGACAGGATTAGGAGACACACAAGGGGTGTGCCTTGAGGGAGCAGCCAGGTCACATAAACCAGATAATTCAGCAGTGTTTTAATTATATTACAGAAAAGGGGGTTAACAACAGATTTTACTATCAACTGCAGCCAGGTGTCTTTACAAAACAAAAATTTGGGCTGTTTGAGTCCGTGGAATGCAGCTCCTGAAGGATCCATAATCTGAACAACAGCGGCGGCTGGGATTTTAAACAGATTAGCTCTCATCTCCAGCTCCTTTTGCCAAACAGCCACAACAGCCAAGGAGTTTTTGATGCATTTTCTATGAAAATAATATAGTGGGGTTCACCCACCCTAAACCACAGGCCTGAGGGTAAAACACAATTCACACCAAAGCGCTCACGGATTTCCCAGGGCATAAACTTCACCATCTTGGTTTGATCAAAGGGGTTTTGTGGTATCTGTAGAACACAAGTCCATGTTCTAACTGCCAGCTTCCTTTGTTAACTGAGAGAAACTCAGATGATGCAGGGTGGACTCAGCAAAGAGCCACAGGCACCCACACAACCCTCTGTGTACTGCAGCTTCAGTGGAGGACACCAATTTAATCACATCTACCTCTGCCCTTTCTGTTCTTCACAGCACTTTCACAAGGTTTTCCTGCACAGACTGGCAGGAGCCACCACAGTTCATATTGCTCCTGTGTTTAAGTGAAGGAAGGTCCAACAGACCCTCTCATGGTTGCTCTGGAGTTAGGGAGAACAGCATCAGGAGGTCTGCTGTCCTAGCAGTGCCTCTGTGAGAGCTACGTGGTGGTTTTACTCCTGGGTTTGTTTACTTGGCAAAGGATTATTTCTTTTTTGCTCCTAGCAAACCAGTTTCAGAAGAAAAGTTTTAAGATTATGGTAGATCCACCAAGTCCCTGTCTTATAATTAGGAGGAGAAATTTACCTCTTCCTGAATTACAGAAAAATGCAGGTTGGCAAAACTCCTCAGGATAACCAATTCATAGAATCACACAATCAGCCAGGTTGGAAGAGACCTCCAAGCTCACCCAGCCCAACCTAGCACCCAGCCCTGGCCAATCAACCAGACCATGGCACTAAGTGCTCCATCCAGGCTTTGCTTCAACACCTCCAGGGATGGGGACTCCATCACCTCCCTGGGCAGCCCATTGCAGTAATTCCTACCTATAACCCCACTCTACAAGATTCACCTTAAATCATAGCCCTAAGCACCACATCCAAACCACCCTT
>VWYK01109702.1:423-13706 GCA_013399775.1 Semnornis frantzii
CTTTTTCCAACCTACCTCTACTTCAAAGCTATAAATATTTGAGAGGAACTGTCTGCCCAGCCTGAAATGCTGAACTGTGCCTTTCTCCAGTCCCTTTGCAGTAATAAAAACAAAAACGCAAAATAAAAATGATCCTTTTGCTGGGTGGGATTGTGCTATGTTAAGAAGAAAAAAATCTTCCCTCCAGCAGCTGTGTGTCATTAAAAATTAAATATAAAAAAAGTTTATTTTGTGATGTGTTTTTACCCTAGAGCAGATAGAATACATCAAAGAAGAGAAAATCCTCTTGATCCCTCAAGTGTCTGAGAAAAAACATAACATTTTAACAAGAGGCCCAAAAACTAGCGAACATTTAAATAGTTCCTTGTAACTTTTAATGGCCCTTGGAGTTTTACCAGCCACAAAATTCCATCATAATTTTCCACAGACTTCTTCTTGAACTTTGTCAGATACTTAATTGCTCTTTCATTTGACCTTGTCACATCTCTGAAATGTTACTTTTATTAGTTGCATAAGGTATTGAGTTGTAGTAAATATGCCTTTGGACTGTCAAAGTGCTTATGCTACAAAACAATAATTTGTTGCTTATTTTTCTTTGGATCTTTATTGATTTCATCTTGTCTGGCAAAGGTTTCCTTTTTCTCTTAAATCTGGAATGATTCAAATGAGTACTCCCACGGGACTCATTTAATCCACTTAATGAAGCACAAATTGTTGTGTGTTTCTGAAACAAATAAACTATTAGACCGTACAAGTCATGTTCTCTAGGAGTTGGAAGACATTTTATATGCACCAGGGAAGCGTGCAGATCTAGCTTTGTGCTGACCTATGGAGCTAAGAATTATGTTGCCCAAGCCAAAGGCCTCCAAACCTTTTTAATCTTGCAACACCTCCTGGTAAAATCTCTGAGCAGACACACCCAATTTCTAAATTATATCATAAAATCTTTTGGGTTGGAAAAGATCTTTAAGATCATCAAGTCCAACCATTCTCTACTTCTATCAAGTCTGGTGCTAAACCATGTCCCTCAGCATCACATCTCTGTGTCTTTGAAACACCTGCAGGGATGGGGATTCAACCATCTCTACTATAATATGCACATCATAAAAAATACATTAGAAAAGGATGAGAGAGATAAGAAATAAACACTACTTTTAGAACAGTCTTCAATTTAATAATGGTAAAAATACTTTCTTCTTGCACTCTACTGGATTTTCCCTAAGTTGTGTGCACTGCACCACTGGTCTGGATATCAGCTGCAGAGGCTAACAACAGAATGTACCCAGCTCCTCCTCCATTCTGCCTCCCCCCACCTTAGTTCTCCTGAATGATCCTTGCTTCCAGCACTCTTCACATAGGCTGGTCCCAATCCCACAGCACCCAACTGACCCAGTCTTCAAACTGACAATGGAACTTTCTCTCCAGTCATTTAGGCACTATGTACAACTGCACCAAAAGCCTTTGTAATCAGTCACATATGGAGTCATATCCATAACGCTTTGCCATACCAAAAGGATAAACCCAAAAATTATTTCCTACTGTAATGTGAATTACTATTTGACTAATTCATTAACCAGCTGAAAACATGTAATGATAGTTGAATCTTAGCCCAAATTGTAGCTCCTCCAATAACTGCTAAGAAGCATGTCTCCAGGCTTTCTACTGCCTTAGCAAAACAGCCCAGTTCTTTCTTCATCAGGAAGTCAGCAACTACAGCCATGTACCAATGTGGCTTCTGCCTGTGCTGGCCCCTCATCATAGCCAGAAATGATGCAATTTCTGATCTGAAATTTCCTTATTTCATCATCTGTCTTTTAAGCGCGAGCGTCAAGGCCGCAGATGAAGTTTTCAAGTGATCAAGAAGTGTGAGTTATGGAGGCTTTGTAAAGAAAGCTTTAAAAAGAAATCTGCAAACAAATCTCCCTTTTATAGAGCATTCCATCTGCAGACAGCATGATAAGAAAATACGACCCGGATGGTGATGTTTTTATAGGACAAAACCTGGCTTTAAAATAAGGCCAGAAAACTTGAGGAAGCCAATGTAAGCCATACAGTTAGTGAGCCTTCAGGAAAATGGAATGCTGAAGAGGGTAGGTCCTGGTTACACGAGTTCAAATAACCACTGCTGTATCATGAAAAGGTTTTTATCTTGGAATACTCTAAAAATAATTGTGGAGAACAGATGCACTTGTAAATTACCTTGTTCTTCTTTCCTTCATAAAGAGGCACAGGGAAAGACTACAAAATCTATGCCCCCTCTCGTTTACATAAAGAACAACTTCTCAATGTTTTCTCTCTAAGCAGCAAACATGCATTTTCCCTTCCCAGCTAGAGCTTTGTTTTATTCCAATTGAAAGCCACAAAGCAAATGTAAGATTGCCCACGTTTCCTTCCAGACATCTTATTGTGTTTCTGTTATTCCTGCCAGACAGTTTTCTATTATTTTCCATGTGAAGGCTCAGGTAGAACAGAAACACAAGAGACTTGGTTTCAGAGAAATTCCCTTGCATGGTGTATGGAGATGCAGTTAAAGGTAACAACTCAGGTATAGTTGTTTTCACAATGCAGATGGTGTGCTGAGCATGCTTCAACAGCTGGGTGATTCATTTTCATACACACATGGAGGCAATCTGCACGCACCTTTCACCAGAGTGTGTTTGTCCGTGGGAGAAGAGCGAGCAAGCACTCGAAGCTTTGGCCAGATTTTGTCAATCCGCTCTTGCTCAATCTGGGGGAGAGGAACACAAAAAAAAATAAAACCAAACCAAAACAACAACAACAAAAAAAAAAAAATCACCACCAAAACAGGGAAGCTGTTAGGCTGTGAGTAGCAAAACGCAAAACATATTTATAGATTCATAGAATGGTAAGGTTGGAAGGGACCTCAAGGATCATCTAGTTCCAACNTTAAACCCATTACCCCTTGTCCTGTCATTACAAGACCTTGTCAATAGTCCCTCCCCAGCCTTCCCATAGGCCCCCTTCAGATACTGGAAGGCTACTATAAGGTCCCCTTGCAGCCTTCTCTTCTCCAGGCTGCAAAGCCCCAACTCTGGTAGCCTGTCCTCACAGCAGAGCTGCTCCAGCCCTCTGATCATCTATGTGGCCCTCCTCTGGACCCGCTCCAACAGTTCCATGTCCTTCCTGTGCTGGGGGCTCCAGAACCGTACACAGTACTCCAGATGGGGTCTGATGAGAGCAGAGTAAAGGGAGAGAATCACCTCCCTTGCCCTGCTGGCCATGCTTCTCTTGATGCAGCGCAGCACTCAGTTGGCTGTTGGTTTGTGTCCACATGTCAGATGATTCACTTCACTACTCTGCTACTTTTCTCCAAAAAGCAGAGAAAAATTACAACAGCCCTCAACTCTGCAAAGGAGGAATGATCCAAAAAGGCAGCTTTCTACTACTAACACAGCTCAGTTGTTGGCTAACATAGGTCCCTTCCAATCTTATCATTCTATGATTCTATCAGGTTGGACGAGGCCTTGAGTGACCTGTACTAGTGCGAAGTGTTCCTGCCTATGGCAGGGGGTTGGAACTAGGTGATCCTTGAGGTCCCTTCCAACCTTACCATTCTATGATTCTATAGGTAAATTTTGCCACAGTATCTAATTAGCCTTTCTTAGCATATTTATGAACAATTCCACACAGACTCATGACTCTAGGTAAAGGACAGTGGATTTCTCAGAGCTGATCAAACACGTTTACAAGTAGAGGTTTATTGCTCTACTCCACATTTGAATTCAAGTTCTTCATTTTGGCATCAATAATCCCAGGATTTTCTTTGTACACTAATAGCAACAAGGACAAATCCATGACATTTAGTAACATTCCCAGGATTCCATTAACCAATAAATGCAAGGAGGAAATAGATGTGTTTATTCATTAATAATGGAATCAAAGATACAGCAGAGTTTATTTTTTTAAAGTTGACTCAAATAGTTTGTGTGTTAACTTCATCTTTTATGAAGAGCTGAAAATCTGAAGACTAGATTAAGTTATGCGAATAATTAGAGTGAGTGGCTATAGCTAAAGTGATATAAAGAAGGGAGAGGAGTTGGTTCTCTTTACATATCTCATTTTTATAAGACAGACTTGTAAATGGCTGTTGAGCTCTCTTCTCATCCCCATTAACAAACCTGCTCCAATGTTAGTTTTGATTTCTTACAGAGTAGTGTTGTTGTTCTAAAACATGCTGAATTAGGCAAGTGTTACACTGATAGTGGCTCTGTAGCATGAAAAACCAAGATGAGATTTTTGCTGGGATTTTGAACTGCAAAAGGCTGGAGCTTGAAGGATGCAGCAATCTCTCCATGTAGCCTTTACTGACATGTTGCGCAGGACAAACATTTCAGTGTTCTCATCTTTTTTCGTAACATATCTACAATATGAATTACCTCTCCCTTCTCATTCCGGATCCTTCTGTTAAACTCTTTCCCCTCAAGGCAGAGAAAGTCTTCTCCTGGGTGAATGATTCCACATTTGATGGCAATGGCACGTGCTGTATTGATGTTGTCTCCAGTGACCATGCGGACTGTAATTCCAGCTCGCTGGCACTTTCTTATGGCTTCTGGGACCTACAAATGCAGTATATTTGGAAAGAAAATTCCTAGATAAGAAATCAGTGTAAGTCAGGTGTTCTCAGTCAGAATGTTTTGAGCATAAGAAATTCAGGAACCAAAAGATAAATCATATATGTTATGGCATAAACCTGACTATTTCCCAACTGAGGTTACATCGCAGGCACAGCAAATCTGGCATCGAGAAGCACACAAAACCATCTTTTATATCAGCTGCTTAAAGCTTCTCCTTTAATAAAAGGAGTACTCTGTAGCTTTCTTTGGCCTTTAGTATCGAGGTACAGAATGCTGAACCTAGCATACTCAACATACATATAAATATGATGAGAGGATATATATGTTGGATATAGAAAAATATCTAACTTCTGATCCAAACTTTCCTCTCAATAAAATAATTGCAAAGCTCATTGTAATCTACTCTATAGCTTATTGTAATCTAGTATATTAATTCATGCATATCAACAGGTAGAATTCCTAAATACACAAGTTTCAAATGTCATGAACAATTCACTTATTTCAAAACTGTAAATCTGAAACATGATTTTAGTTATCAGTTGACTTCCTCAGAAACTAATCAACAAAGAATATGATTATGAAACAAATTTTAATTTAAAAATCATTAAAATAGTATTAATTTTGAAATTATTTAAGGGAAGGTATCAGCATGTATATTACTAGCTATAATAGCACTGCCTTATATCCTATTGCCAGCTGAGTGCAGTTTGCTGATCTTAATCTCTATTTTCAATATAAGTGTATTTCAGAAGTCAATGCCAATTAGAGTGGATTCATCTCATCCATTCCTACAGAAAATATTAAGAAGAGGAGCCACAATCTACAATATTACACTGATAATTTTCTGCATTTCGTTTTGTGCATTATTTGAGTATGTGTCAATGCTGAGGGCAAGACATTGCCTTTTACATGACAGCCACTGCTCTGATCCAGTGTGGGGAATGCTGGGCTTCTAATGACTTCATGGGGCCCAAAAGGCTAGAGATCTTCGACCGCATGTCAAGACTGAAGTTAAACACCCTTAAACCATATTGGAGGTCATTATTATTCTAATCAGTGAATACAACTTCATATTATTTCTGCATCTTTCTTAAAGGCAGTTGTGAAGTTTCTTGAGGCCTTGAGAGACCTGTTCCAGTGAGAGGTGTCCCTGCCTATGGCGGGGGGTTGGAACTAGATGATATTTGAGGTCCCTTCCAACCTAAACTATTCTATGATTCTGTTTTCCAAAATGCCTCACTAAACTAACACCCAGTTTAAGCTCAGACTAGTACTTTTCCCATGACTATGATGAAAATCACTCCACCCTCAGACTGCATCCACAGAATGTGCTGTTTGCAGAATGACTCTGTCAATGCAGGTTACGAAACCAAGATAAAAATTTAGGGAAAGACATTTATCTTCACATTTCCTCATCTCTGCTCACTGAGAGTTTTCCTTCCACAAGTGATATTTGGACCTGAAGCCTTTTAACATTACGAAATGGACTTCTATGGAAGACATACAATCAGATTAAATCTGTTACTTAAGCAAATGACTCCTGATTTACCCAGTTTCCACATTAATAATCCTGGCTATATTCCAGTTGCCAATTTGGAATGCCCTTAGTATCCACTTTACTGTGGTGACCCCTCACACATCGGATATGACAGATTTAGATGACTTTCTGTAAGACCACCACTATGAACCACGAAGAGGAAAAATAAATTACAGTGTACCCAGAAAAAAGTCTGCTTACACAAAGTGCCAGTCCTATTAACCAAGGGCATGGGAGGACAACCTAGTTTCAAATACATCTCACATATAACTAGAAAAATAATTCTGTTTTCCTCTTCTCTCATTTTTTTGGACAGCTGGTGGGTGGTATCTGATTTAATACTGTGTACAGTAATTACAGTTAAAATATTGTTCATATTTTTTTTATTGCTGTAAGGGAGAAAGAGTGTTGGCAGACTGAGTGGGCAGTGGAAGCAGATATTTTCCACCAGCTTTGCAGAGCTTAAGTACATGTTTTAAAATGTTCTGGTTTATTTTCTTTCTGAAAAGAACACCTCCTAATGCATGCATGCATGCATACATGCATAAATTATCCAGTGCAGGAATATCTGTCAGAATCAGGTGACAAATAAATAGGTGACATTTGGAAGTGATTTATGTTCCTCTCCCAGAAATAACAGATTGTAGGCGTACATTGGCAAATCAGTGTAAGCCAGTACAGACTCATTAAAATCAATCCAGGAAGACTGTCAAAATCAACAGAGAAATCTCTACAGGAACAAGACATCATTCTGTTTGTTCTCTTGTTGTATATTTACCCAAGGAAAAAAACCAACACACACACACTCAAGAGATAAATATCAAGCAGGTATTTCCATGCTTGATCAGAACAGCTGTTAATGAATGAGCTCATGTCTGAATTAACCTAGCAATTAGACAAAAGTCAGGGGTGCCCAGTGCTCATATGCCAGATAAAACTGGTCAGGTGCTGGATATCATCATGAATAATTCATCCAAACTGTTTCTTTTAATGTATGAAAGGAAATCCAACTGCAAGAAAGTCCCCAGCAATATCATCAGAAGAGATGCAGCACTCTTTATCTCTGAACCCGTGCTTGCGCCACACCACTGACACCACAGGTATCCGCGTATGGAAATGCTCCAAGGATGAGCATGAGCAGCATGCCACGGGAGCTCTGTGGAAACAAGGAGGTTGTCACCGTGCCCATGTTAACTCCAACAGCCATCTTAGGGAAAAGGAGAATGCTGAGCCTTCCCTAGGGAAAATGGGAATGCAATTTAATGGGAACTACGGGTTGACAGGATGATGACATAGGGTTGTTCCACTGGAATCACCTCATCTATCATTTCTGTCAGAATAAATTCTGATATCCTTGAGTACTGAGAATATTAATAAAATATTAGTGGCTGTACCATTGCCAATTTTTTTATGTTCTTGTTTCCCCTGTAGAAAGTACTTTGAAAATTCATAAACTTCAGTAGTAAGTCTAATTAATGGATTTAATTCTGGCAAAATACTTAACTCCCTTAGAGCAGTTCACTACTTGCATGGACAATGGGGACAATGGCAACTTCACCACTGTAATAAATACATAAATAAGATGATAATCCTCTAAGTCAGATATTCCATACCTGAATGGTATTCCAGATTTTTATGGTTTTCTTCTGGTTTGGGGTTTTTCAGTTTATTTCTTTTTCCTAAGGTGCTGATACTGCTTTTTACCAATATGTGAAGTAGTAATAATTTAAATATTGTTTTAATTTTTCTTGTGATGTTATTACCACATTAAACAGTCAAAAAGGACAATGAATAAAATGTCTCTCTCAAAGTGTCCCAAGAAAATGTCAAACATTGGGTAAAGTTCTGAAATGAGAAAGGTTTTATTGTGTGCCTTGCAATGAAATAAGTATTACTGATCCTTCTGGTGTTAAATGACAAGAAATTCAATACATTATTCAAATAATTATCTAGAAATAAAACATTTTCCTGCCTTCATCTTCTTTGATCCTTTACACAGAGTCAGACTTGACCTCTTTATTTTTAGCAATGCTATTCATTTTTACCTCTGGCTCTTAAGAAATTATTCCCTCTGAGATGAGAGCATTTCTCTTATAAAACACATTCCTAAGAACGACATGAATGGGTAGTTTGCAGCTATTTTCAATAACAACTGCAAATCCCACTGCTGCCCACTCCCCCCAGCTGTCACACCACATATTACCTGACTTACAGATATTCTCTATCAGGTATCACAAATCGATTGTGGGGGGGAAAGAGAGGCTGACTACAGTACCAGTGGTCACTGCCAATTACAACTTCCTGAGTTTTTATCTGTATCAGCTACGGCATTAAGCATGTTAAGAATGTTTTAAACATTTTTAAAGACTTGACATGTCAGGTGTAGGGGCAGATGGATTAGCAGCAAGAGAGCATCTGATGACAGATAAAGTGAATGCTGTTTATCTGATGACTGTGGAGATACGGACTTAATCACACCCTTTCCACTCCAGCAAGATTCACCTTATAACACAACCTTCTTGCTACTAAAAAAACCCCAAGAAAGTCCACTATCACACATAGTTGCTACCTGTAGTTGTAATTAGTTCGTGCCAGTTTCCAAAGTGACAGCAGTCAGAAGTATCTAAGAGCCCACTTTATAAAGGTTTGGGGAAATAAATCAAATTAATTTATACTTTGGATGTTTTGGTAAATAAAAAAAAATCGAATTTTCCCTAACATGTCTGGCATTGCCACCAATTCTCAGTGGATCAAATATAAAGATTTAGATGTGAATTTAAAAAAAAATGTAAAACTAGACAGACTATTAAAAAATACAAACACCAAAATTGGTACCAAGCTACTTACCTTTTGCTGCAGAACCCCACCCTTTTGGTATAAAAGGAACTGAGTTATCTCTCAATGACCTTACTCCAAAGTGAATCACAGTCATTAATCATCCACTGAAGTAACAGCAGAACCAAAGAGTGTATTTCTTGGGATGAAACAGGAGGGCACCAGCCGCTCTCCCCGAATGCAGGAGGTGCTGGGGCAGCTGCAGCTCTGCCTACACAGCAGCCATAGCCACACACATGCGGTTGAGTCAGCGACAAAAGCACCAAAATGCCTCCGTTTTATGCTCAGCACTTTCAACTTTGGGACCTACCTTCTGTCACTGTTTCCAAAGTGTAAAATGGAATTAATTCTCCACTGTCAAGATTCATTATCAAGCATTGTATATACTGGTCAAAATCCTGATTTCTACCTCTTAAGTTACCCTTTGTTTTATTGTAGCAACATAATTTACAAGCATAGTAGCAGGCACACACATCTGATGTGCACACCCAATACTTAATTTGCTCTGCTTAATTGAGCTGAAATTTTAGTCATATTGTTATGAGCCATCTACATGCAGCATCCATGAAATCTGTAACCTCTCCACGGGAAAGGTTTTCCCTGGACAAATACATTTAAAATTAGTAGCCACCAGTTGCAATCTTCAATTAGTGCGCTGGCAGCTGCTGCAGTAAATCACAAAACTCCAAGACTGTGCAATTTCTGTGGAAGGTGGATATGCTGCAGTTATAATAATAGCACTTCACCACTGCACATCTTTTCTCTACCGATGAGTTGCACATCACTGCATTACTTCAAGGAAAATTATTTAATATCTGTGAGCATAATAAAATTTCTGCTGATCAGTCCTCCTCTATACTACTCTTTGAGCAGAGGTTAAGTCATCTCAATCCTGCAGTTCAAAAAGTCCTATTTTGTTTTATTTAATTATTGGGTGATTAATAATTGATTTTTATCAGGTTAATTATTTGACTTTTGATCGTGAAGCCTATTTCTAAAGCTATTTCCATCTTCTCTGACAGAGCTAATTAGAAAAGGAGAAAAAAAAAAAACGTCGAAACTGCAAGAAATCTTTAGTTCAATTTATGTTCAGTTCTATGAGAAATGCTTTATAACATAAGAATTCAACATACCTCTGGCCTTACTGGGTCTTCAATACCAACGACACAAATGCAAGTCAGGTCAGATAAAATGTCATTCTCATTGTCCCAGTCAGGCTCTGGGCTGCTGTTAAAGTCTCGGAAAGCAACACAGATGGTTCTCAGTCCATCACAGGCCATAGGTTCAATCACCTTCTTCACCATCTCATCTCGGTCCCGTGGTCTGAAGATACGAGGTTCACCAGCTGAATTAAGAATCCTGGAACACCTTTTTGTTTAAGGGGGAAGAAAAAAGAAAAGAAAAAGAAAAAAAAAAGATTGCCTATTTGCATTGCTGCTGAAAATTATTTACGTGTATCAGCTTGTTTCATTCAACATTTTCATTTTTGATGGCAAGCTTTAAATTTGCAGTGCAAATTCCTAGATTAAACAAGAAGATTCACTACTGAAACATCAGAGAGAATTCATCATTTATTACAGAGACTCCAAGAGCCCATTATTTTCTCAACAGCCATATAATTAATGAGCTGACAATTTACAATTAAATTGAAAAATCCTTGTTTTCCAAATGAGTCCAAAGTAAAGAATCCAGTCATAAAGTACTTAATGTAGACTCAATTCTTTGGCTAGCCAAGGAAAATAAAAATAAGCCAAACAGTTTTGCAAGAGCAAGCACTTAAAAAAACCCTAGAAAAGCACAGTAACAGTTTGTACCACTGAAGTGTGTCATACTTCTACTGGAAGTAGCAAATTTCAAATACCCACATGGGATGGGTTTGCATTTTGGAAGAACACAGCAACTAATCCCTTGAACTTACTTCTTCAGAACAATTTCCGAAGCTCCTTTGCTGTACATTCGGAAGCTACCATCTGGCATTTTAATGACAGTACTCATTGACTTTCTCACAGAGTTGAAGGTGTAAACTTTATAGAGTTTCTCCTCAGGGATGAGGTTCCGGACAGGTTCATAATCCTGCTTCAAATCCAGGACAAATCCCAAGAGGCCACATTCTGTCTTATTGCCCACCTGGCGAGGCAGACCACCCTCTTTTTCTGGTGGCTGAAGAGAAGAAAACATCAGATATTTACTTCTCTAATGATAAACAGCACACAATGCCTTCTGAACAATGAATAGCAAAGTGACAGTGTGCAGTTAAAGATGTGAAACTAAATGTGCAGTCATCCACTTTTCAAAGCTATCAAAAATCCATGGACTTGTAATAGATCTGAATCGGTTATCTTCACTCTGAGGAGAATTCCTCTGGACAAAGAGTTGCATTTGGTCTCTTGCCTTTCTGTTCTTTACATTGGCTATTGGCAGCCGAGTAGCTTGTGATGGTTAGTCAATAATACAGCATTTAAGATTAAGCAACTTTCTTTATGGTCAAACCCAATTCATCCTTATTTCTCACAAACAGGCAGTTTCGTTTTCCTCACTTCCTTACAACTAAATTCTTCTACTGACTTTCATGGTTTAACCTACCAGGCATGTTTCTATGTAAATCTGCAATTAATCATAACAGTAAATCTTGGTGAAAGAAAGCATTTCCAACAATCTATAAAATAACAGTTCTACATCTAAAAGCACCTGTCTCTAGAACTGCCACATTTAACTCTGCTGCTTTAGACAACAAATGCTTTATATGCTAAACAAACTGGAGCTGACCAAACATGTTGCAACTCCTCACAATTCAAGGGCCAAGGAAGGTGTTAACTTCCTGTTCAATACACAAACAAGCACCCATTACATGTACATTTCAGTGTTCACAGATTTTCTTGAAAGTTAATAAGCCCCAAGCCAAAGGTTCCTGAATTGCCAAAACTCCAGATTGACTCAGAGTGATCTCTGTGTGAATAACAGACTGTCTATAACTTACATTTTCTTATACTCAACAGAATTACAAAATGTTGCCTAAGCCAGGGCTGACCTATACTTATGGGAACCAAAAGAAGGGTAAGTCCTTTCACAGCTTTACTCTCCACTGAAAAAAGATTTTGATCTGATTCCAGACAGAACTGTAAACCCTCTCTGGAGATATTCAAAACCCACCTGGATGTGTTCCTGTGTGATCAGGTATAGGTGTTCCTGTTCTGGCAGGGGTGTTGGACTAAATGATCTTGGAAGGTTCCTTCCTGCCCCTGACATTCTATGATTCTGTGATCATTTTCAACATGACTTAAAATTCTGCCTCACATTTTGCAGAATTGAGGCTGCAGGATTATATTCAGAATTCAGAATCCATGTTTAATTTCACTGTAGACTATAAAATCCAGTGTACTTCAGAAATGAGATTCCTAAGGAGATGTAATTCCTTTAGGAATGGGAATGTGGCACGAAGAGTAATGTAGAGAATGATTAAACCTACAAATCAGTAATTCTACTTACATTTGAATTCTTGTAAAAAGTATAGCTACACAAAAAGGGAAAAGGGGACCTTTAAGTATAACTAAATAAGTAAACATTCCAGATACCCAGTAGCTGGTTTGAATAATGAAGGTCAGATAGATATGCCCTAAAACTGAAGGAAGCATAGATTTTTCTGTAAGAAAAATCTATAAGAATTATCTCTCTTTTTTCCCCCCACAAAAACCATCTTTATATCATTAGGAAAATATGTATCTGGTGAAAGATTAATTTATTTTTCAGAGAGAGGCCTCATTGGTGAGCAATACATAATAACAGAAGAGCTTCTGTCTAGAAGAGATTTATCCTTCCAAAAAGAGTTGTAACATCTTTCTTCTACACAAGCCATGATTTTTAATGCATTATATGGGTCACATTTATGTTGCAACGCATTTTACTGTTACTCCAGAGTACTGACACTGAAACTCAGCAAAAATGCTAATATGATATATTAATTTTATTATATGCTGTAACAACTTGCCCTGCTATAATCCCATTAAACTGTGATGTAACTTCCCTTTGGATTCTCAAATTCACTTAAGAATCCCTAATTGAAAACCCAAGTGTTTGTAGTTATGTGTATCCAAAAGGATTCTTATATGCAGTGAGTAAGAAAATTCTAGGAGTCAGAAAAATAATTCTTTAAAATATAGTTCTATTTAAATAAATAAGCTTCATTTTCATGACACTGTGTCATGGTAGGCCTAGGCAGGCCAAATTGGGCTTGTATCTCTCCTGGCTTGCCCAGGCATGTTTTTCTGCTCTCCCTCCTGCTGTTTTGGGGAGAGCAACCACCAGAAAAGGGACAAAGA
>VWYK01109717.1:7832-34379 GCA_013399775.1 Semnornis frantzii
AGTGGGGGGAAAAAAAAAAAAAGGCCACCAAAAGATAGGGATGTATAGAAGAAAAGTGTCTGTTACTTGAAGCAAACTGTCTCCTCCTTTATTTAAAAGTGATTTGCACAATCACAGCAAAATAAATAAAGGCAAGCTTCTGAATCTCTTATCTATTGCACCCCTGCAAAAATAGCTTTATTCAAAATGTTCCAGTTGCTTATATTTACATATCATAAATAATTTGCTTCTCACTTATTTCTGCTTCGTTCTCTGTAGCTGATCCAGACAGTGAGTGCCATCGACAGGGATGACCCACAGGAGGGTCAGCACTTCTACTATAGCTTGGCTCCAGAGGCAGCCAACAACCCCAACTTTACTCTAAGGGACAATCAAGGTAATCTGAGTGGACACAGACAGTTAGCTACTCCAATTTCTAATGCCTGAGTTGGACTTGAGAGGCTGTGATTTACAGTGTGTGATAAGATTGGCATTTCAAATAATACCAAGTGACACCTGTTCCTTAAAGGCAGTGATAAAGTGATGGATTACTTAATACACTTGAAGATTATATCATATTTCCTTTTCTATTCTCTAGCAATAGACCCTTTTTTCTTCTTTAAGCAAATGTGCCAGTATTTTGTGTAAATTCAGGTCTTGTGGTCAGGCTGCAGGCATCTTGAATTACCAGAGTGAAAATCGCATTAGTTCAAAACAAGATGCTTAAAGGTAGGATAGCAATGCAACTAGGAGCCAAAACCAAAAGGAATTGTATTGCTCTTTTTTTGTACTCTTCATGTTTTCTTCCAGGCACAGAAAGGGAAGATATTTGTACTGTTCCAGTCTTTTTCCCCAAGCACTTTTTTTTTCCTTGCTCTTTGCACATGGTTGTTTCCCAAAGAAAGGGAGGGAATGCAGAGCCTTAGGGGAGTAATTTGGCATACAGCTAAAAATCTGTGTAAGCTGCACTAAGTAGAAACTGAAACACCAGTGGGAAGACTCATGGCAAAGCACTGGCATTTGTGTATTCTAACCAGTGGAATTTGCTTCTTTTGGGGAAGGTTTGGTGGGTTTGGAGCCTGCAGGAAGGCACCAATGGAGCAAGCTTTCCTATAAGTGCTGCTGACAGAGAATCTCCGTGGGCAGTAAGGAAATGGTGCTGAGGTCAGGTCAACACCAGCCTTCATCAGGAAAGAGGGACAACATTTAGTGACTTGGTGCAGAGCTTTGAATGTCAGTATGAGGAGGCTGGATTTCTGTAGGAATTTGGCATGTAAAGTACCACAAATCAGCAAATGATTCTAGAATAAAAGGGGAGAGTGACTGGCCATCTGCAGTACCTGTGGCCAGTCTCCAAGCAGAGTGCCTGCCCCTGCTCCCACACATGCCTAATTCTCACACTTACCTTTGTACACCCTGCAGGAATATGGAAGAGCAGGATAGAGGTTAATAAAGAAGACCCTGCCTTCACTAACTAACTGTTTTTAAATATACTGCTTGCAATCAGGAGCCCTAGTCTACAGCATGCTAATGCTTTTTCAACCCTAAAGCAATTTTTTTTCTGTAGTGTCCTTGAAACCTCCCCAGAGTTTCTTGGGTTTTTTTATTCCCTTCTATTTCCCATTTCTCTTATTTTTGAATATACATTGCCGAAATAAGTGAACAAACAAAACGTGACTATTGCCAAAACATTTGGCAAACTAAGTTCATGTAATCCTCGAAGCATTTTTCTGAAAAAAGAAACTCAGAAAGTTCCCAGCATCAGATGCACTTTTTCTGTCCAGGGCTCTATTTGCAATACTTTATAGAAGACAGCAGTAACTGAAGGCTATGCTTTTTACCTCTGTAAAATACACTTTTCCAAAGATAGAGATCACATCAAGAAGCTTTGGGTGCTACTGGTTACAAATTTGAACTGCAAGTGTTAAGTATCAAACCGCAGACTATTTGAAGAATACACATTAAAGACTAATCTGTTACCTTCACAATTTATTACCTTCATCTAGGGAGCACTCAGGGCTATGTAAATTACATGACAGTCACAGGAAGGGTAGCTATATGTCATGGGGTGGCAAGACAAGAAACACAACCAACCTTGCTAGTCACGACCTGTGCCTGTAAACATGAGACAGCAACACTTCCCAGACTCTGGAAAGCCGCTATTAAGATTAGCAATTGTGTGTGATTACTTGGTTGTCCAATAGAGCAGTGAGAGAAACTGCAAGACATGCAGCCTTCCTGGCAACAATTAAAACCTCAATTTATACTGAGCAACAGATAGATCACAGTTTGCATTCTGATGAGCTGTTTTACATATTTTTTTGGCCCCTGTCATTTTAGTCTCTGAGAACTTCTTCAGTCTATTCATTCTCCACATATCTCTGGCAGACAGAGAAATCCTATTGTTCTTCACTTTGCAGACAGGGATCCAGGGCAAGGAGAAATTAAGCTATTTACATGCCTGGTTCCCTTTGAGTTCAGTAAAATCAGTGGGAGAGAGACATAGAAGTATCTGCAAAAATCTGGATCTAAATAACATCCCACGGCTATGTAGGATATATGTGATGAAACAAGGAATTATGCTAGAGTTGCCTGTCTCTTTGATTACTGATGTAGGGCACTGCCAAGCTATCTTCCCCTGCTTCTAAATTCAGGTGAGATTATGCTGGGAAAAAAGTTGGCAAAAGAAGCTTTTTTTTAAGAATGAGATGAACAATAAAATAAGCTTACTGCACTTCCAGATTAAACTCTGGAGCTCCTCTTCTGTTGACCCTTAAATGCTGTCCTCCCACTTTGAGTACCAGAGACTGATGACCAGAGTAGCTCTTTTAGTGGATGCAGACATCAGGCTTGTCATTGGAAACCTCTGGCAGAGTTCCCCACTGCATTTAAATATCTCCTGGGAAATTTTTGAACTATTGCTCTCTTCCCTAAAACTGTGGACTACCTCCTGTTTTGGCAGAGCACAAAAGCAGGGAGCTGAAAATCCCCAAGAGAAAACAGGAGCCCTTCCTCAGCCCAGCAATGTCTGTAATGCCTGTTTCCTTAAGCTTTTTCTCTCCCTCCTGTTAAAGTATTTCTTTATATTATTCTGAACTATTTGATATTACTACAACTACTTTTTAAAAACTAACAGACATTCTGGGCTAATCATTCCCAGTTCCCAATACAGAAAGAAATCAAGCCTTTCTTGTCAGAAGAGAAATGGTTAGTACTGATCTCAGGGTTTGGACCTACAGATGGGTTAATTCCCCTGACCTCTCCAGGGAGGTGCACCCCTTCTAGTGGGGCATAAAACAGCAGGAAGGAGATGCTCCATGATTTGCTCTCACAACCACATGAAGCACCATCATACATGCCCATGCAAAGTATGGTTTTTACCTTCTGCTGATCACATAGGCACAAGACCCACCTGCTGCAATCTTTAGTAACTGCTGGGTGCTATAGCTAAGTGCTTACCACCCAGCCCTCTGCAAGACAAAGATGCCTGTATGCTGTGATGCAAAAATACTGTGCATTCTTGTAATGCTTATTTGAATTAGGACTTTTTTTAATATAATGGGGCTTTTGTGTCCACATAAGCCCTTTTTTCTCTTGACAAATGGGACTTAGCAGACTATCAAATTTGGAAGAAAATTGTGTGTTCCCCTTTCTGCCATGTTGCATCACGTTCCAGCAAGTCCTTTACACTGCAGTAGCACACTGAATCACTTCGGCTTTAGATGAGTCACACTGCAAGCCTTGGAACCTACATATTGCAGGTGCGCAGTAACTATATAGATATGTGATTATAGGAACTTTTGGGTTTGGCCTGAAAAAGAATTTTGGTTAAAAGCACTTGAGATGTCTCACTAGCTAATCTTGCACAGCTTCGGTCAGGTTCACTGCCTCTGACATCTTTTACAGGCAAAGTGTGATTTGCTGAGAATAATGTCTTCTTCCTTCACAAAGAACAATTTTAACAGAGAAATTAAGGTTTGCTGTCATATGAACAGAATTCGTGACTTATGTTTTAAGTCAATTTGAAGAAAGTGAGTCTTTCACTCAGGAAAGAGAAATGCAACTAAATTACTACAGTGTTAAGACGAGTGAGACATTTCCATTGACACACCATAAATGCAGACATTTTGCTATTTTCTGCCATTTGGGCTGAGTTTTGTCATGCTAAAACAGGCCTGCAGATGAAAAAACGTGGTGGTAATAGCTGGGGATGCACACACTGGAGGGCATATAAATAGCCCAAGAAAGAAAGCACTTGCATGTTCTCCAGGAGAAAGGAAGGGGACCTTTGCAGGAAGTGAGCACCCCTGTCTGCAGTTCATCCCTTACTCAGGAGCCATAGCAACCACAGGGTGTCAGGTGCCGCTCTGCTGGGTTTTGGGACTCACTTCTGAAAATTATCTGTCCATGCCTGCTGCACATACTCAGAGCTGCACAGTGTATCAAAAGGTGGCCATGCTATATATCATAAAAAAAGAGTAGCTTAACTTATCCACAAGGGTTATACACCAGCATCTTCAAAATAGTGGCAGCATTTAAGAGTCAGGTCTAGAAACGCTGCTAATCATGAATAAACAGAGACTGTTTCTGGTTTCCCTTCTAAATGCTTTTTTAGCTAAATCTGAAGGCTGCAAGTTCACTCCGGGCACTTTACGTCAGAAGGGGTAAAGGCATCTCTTAAGGTGTGTGTGCTTTGTAGGTTCAGAGCAATGGCCTGAGAAGATACTGGAAAGCTGCAGTATCTCTCTGGGAAGCTGGCTAATGACAAACTGATAAAGGAAAAAGTAAGAAGACAAATGGATATGGATATTCTCTGCTGAATACTCTGCATTGTGTCCATTTATTTTCTACCCTTAGACAACACAGCATGGATTTTGACAAGGCGCTCTGGCTTTAGACAACATGAGCAGAACACCTTTTACCTTCCCATTCTGATCAGCGACAACGGCCGCCCTGTGCTAAGCACCACGGGCACGCTGACGGTGCACGTCTGCAGCTGTGATGATGACGGCATGGTGACGTCCTGCAATGCGGAGGCCT
Source organism: Semnornis frantzii (assembly GCA_013399775.1). NCBI lineage: Eukaryota > Metazoa > Chordata > Aves > Piciformes > Ramphastidae > Semnornis > Semnornis frantzii. The sequence goes on from VWYK01109717.1 coordinate 12,852, forward strand.
ACGTCCTCCCCATCAGCCTGAGCAGAGGGGCACTCATCGCAATCCTCGCTTGCATCTTTGTCCTGCTAGGTAAACCCTCGGCTTCTTCTTGGGAGGGGACAAACCCACTGGTTCTGTCCAGGGGGGCTGCTGAGCCACCGAAGTTGAAGGACACAAATCATAGACTCATAGAATTGGACCTCCAAAGTTCATCTAGTCCAACCCCCTCTGCAGTAAGAAGGGGCATCCTCAACTAGATCAGGCCACCCAGAGCACTGTCAAGCCACGCTTTGAAATGCATGCGTACACACACACATACTTAGAGGGCCAAACCAAGGTCCACCAGATGGTGTAGTCAGGAGCATACTGCTTCACTCTCTGGGTTATAGAAATGAGGGAAAACTATGGCCTGCAAGTGTTTCTTCCGGATGCCCAAAATGCCAGGGTGTCTGGTGTGACTCTCCATCCCTGGAAGGGGCAAACCAGGAGGAAGCACTGAGAGATGTGGCTGGGGAAGGTTACTTTGTTATCCTCAGCAGTTTCTGATCCTATGCTCCCAAAGGAAAATGGGAGTAGTAAGGCCTTCCTGTCTTTTGGAAAGACATATCCCCACCACCATCTCTCTTCCTTGAGACACTACATTTAAACAGTGCCTTTGCTGCACATGTTCTCTCTGCAGACAAATTTCACCACTTCCTTGCCCAGCCGTTGGTATCAAAAGAATTTCAGTTCCCTCATTCATTTTCTCAAGTCATGAGGTACTAGTTCAAAACACACATTCCCTGAGATTTCAGAGGACCCAGCTCAAGGAGCAGAAGAGAACTATAGGAAGGTTCTCAGAAGTGACTCAGTTCTAGCTCTTCAAAGGACCCTAAATATCCCCATTCAAAACTTCAGCAGTCAAAACCTTTGCTGAGTTCTATCCCTGGAAATACAGCCACCAGGTGATGGCACATTTACAATAGTGAAGGATTTGGTGCCTTTATCATTTCTCCCCATGAGACAAAGATCCATGGAGAGGATGAGAAGCACCAGCATGTAGCATGACAGGAGCCTCACAGATAATAAAAAAGTGCTTTGGAGAAGACTAAGGGGCTAGCTTTCTGTTTCTGTGTAGGCAGACTTACCACCATCCATGTTATGTGCAGCACTCGGCACAAGAGCTATCCCCAAACAGGCTGGAAAACTCAGCTACACAACAGGAAAAAAAAAAATATCTCTGGAGTTCAGTGGCACTGCAGATAAATTACTAATATCTGGCTAGCTGAAAAGTAGCTCAAGTATCACTACAGTGCATTGCAAGCACTGCTGGATATACATTTTAAGTGTAACCAAGCATTAAGAATTAAGGTGAGAAAAGGGACAGATAGCAGGACCTCATGATGCTAATTTTTACTGAGAAGCAGGAGATTTCTACACCTCTCCACCTGCAAAAACTGCAGTTCTTTAAATCCAAGGGACTGGCTGGTATCAGCTAGGGGAAAATAGGGCAGTGAAGAGTCTGAAGCCTTTGCAATATCTGACCCATCACTAATGGCCCCATGTCTTGGTTGCCTCCTGCAGTGCTAGTACTCCTCATCCTCTCTATGCGGCGACAGCGGAAGCAGCCATACATCATTGATGAGGAGGAGAACATCCATGAGAACATTGTCAGGTATGATGATGAGGGTGGCGGGGAGGAGGACACAGAGGCCTTTGATATTGCTGCCATGTGGAACCCAAGAGAGGCCCAGCTGGTGGTGAAAAACCGTCAGGACATGCTCCCTGAAATAGAGAGCCTCTCCCGGTATGTGCCTCAGGCATGTGTCATGGACAACAATGTCCACAATTATGTGCTTGCCAAGCTGTATGAAGCTGACATGGACCTGTGGGCACCTCCCTTCGACTCCCTTCAGACATACATGTTTGAAGGGAATGGCTCAGTGGCAGAGTCGCTCAGCTCTCTACAGTCAGTGACAACAGACTCAGACCAGAACTATGATTACCTGACAGACTGGGGGCCGCGCTTCAAAAAGCTGGCTGAGATGTACGGTGCCACAGACAGCAGCGGGGCTCTGTGGTAACAGATGAGAAATGGCAAAGGGGTTCCCATGCAAAACACTGTCAGTTAGGTTCATTCTCATCAGATGCTTCCATGGACATGGATGAGGCCTCCTAAAACATAGCAATACGGTGCTTGGATGAGAATGAGAAGAAGGGTGTGATTGAAGGTCTCTGGATCAGCTTTACTTGGTTAAATTAAATCACATTTTGGAAAAAAAGTGAGAAGCAGAAGGAAGCAAGTTTTTTCCTGGTTTTTACAGCAAATTTGGAAAGCTCCACACCTGGAATAAAATGACATTACTCTTTCTCTCTTCCTTGTACACAGCAAGCTAAGTGTACAGGTACACTGATCTATATGTCTGGGTTCAAAGATCTGTAAACGCCAACCGTAATCTTCAAGTCACTGAGAAAATGCCACCACAGAAAAGTTCCCTACTAGTTATTTTTTCCCCCTATTAAAAAGGAAACAAAATTGCTTGCTAACAAGAGAGAAAAAATCCCACAAAGCATAAAATTGAAACTGGAATCTCACAGGGCTCTTTTTAAACTAAACCTCCTTTGTCTATTGCTAATAGAGTCCTTTTTTAATCTTTTAGACTCAAGGCTGAGGGTTTTCTTCCACCTGGCTGAGAGTGCTGGGGAAGACACTTTGAATTTCTGCTCTAGTTTAATGGCTGATTGAAGAGTCATTGGCGTTAACACTAATCCATCTCCTATCAAGTTAATGTAAATTTATTCTTGGCTTTTTAAAAACACAACTCTGCTAAACTGCTCAGAACAAAACCAGAAAATCTGCCTCTTTTGCACTGTAGATGTCTCTTCCATATGCCAAATGTGAAGATTAGATTCTACCAATGAAAGCCAAATAATTTTTAAAAAAAGAAAAGGCTGTATTTGGTAACTACATGGGTTAGATGGGCTTTCCTAATCTGTGTGAGGTCAATCCAAGGGATGTTTACATACTGTAGATAACCTACTTGAAGAAATGCAGTATTATAGATCAATAAATGGATGTAAGAAAATTACATGTATAAGTTTTGTATATTTGTTAATTTTGGTAATAAATATGATGTACTGTGTACAGTACAGTACCTTAGCACCTCTTTTAATAAAAGTTAAACAGAAGAAAAAGTCTGATGGCTATTTATTGACTACTCTGCACACAGCATTTAGTGTGCACAGCAGTTAAAGCTCTACAACTTTTCTTGACAATCCTCCACTGCATCACTATATCCAATGCTGAAAGTGTTCCTGGGGAAGTGTAAGGCAATGATCCTTTGATGCCATACAAGTGTGCAGTGGACATAGATGACTTTGTCCCTCCATAGAGGTATGGTTTGGTATTTTCAGACCACTACTGTCTTTCTCTTTAGTCACAGTCTACAATAACAAGAAACTTCTGGATAGTTCTTCCTGTCCTGATACTCTGCTTCTCCCACTGTAGACAGAGAGGGAGAAAATTGCTAGAAATACATTCCAACATCATATTGCCTTCAACTTGAAGATACCTACTTTATTGAGTTTTTCCAACACAAGCTGGGAGCTCCAGGGTCTGTTTTTACTCTACAGATGCCCCCAACAGTGGCCTCTGCAAGACAAGTTATGCAGTAGGTGAGAACAGCTTCCTGGCCTTCTGTATCACCTGGATGGGGAAGGACAAACAGCACATTACTTATGTGTTTCCACTTGCACCACAGGGGAGTCCCCAAGAAGAGTGGGCTCTGAACCCATCATCCTAAGCTAAGTGCTACCAGAAGTTTATCTGATTTTCCTCAGGTGCACCTCAGCTTGTAAGCACTGTCAAAATCTGGATGCCTTGATGCTGTGACACTTACCAGCTGGTGTTCAGTAGGCACTTGGCAGCCTAGATTCTTTTTTTTCCATTTTATGGAACAGGTGACAAATTTTTTGAAGTCTGTAAAACCTCTATGCAAAGAATCAACACTTGGATCTATCACCCTCCCACAGACAAAACTGAAGAATGTTCTGGTTTTATTTATGTGATATAAAAAAAGGCACTATTTACATAGACATCAGGGCTCAACAGGCCTGACCCAAAGTGGAAGTAGGGAGAAGACTCTTAAGTCCAAAGGAAATGTATGGTTGTCACAGGCTGGTAGTGAAACAAACATCCTATTTGTGCAGGTTCTCAGTCTCCTGCTCTGGGCCTCCTCAAGGGCACATCTAGCCTTGTGCGAATGAACATTTGCAGTATACATAAAACTTGTCAGTACTTTACAGTCAGGGAGCTCAGCCTGCCATGATGGAGAGACTGGACTCGGCCACACCAGCAGACACCTCAAAGTTACAGCCCTAGTGTGAGGACAGAAATATCAAAAGGGCCAGGATGAGATTCCATATGCCTTCACCAGTGTCCCCAGTTCTCCTGTGCATCAAGGCCAGTCTTGAGTGGATAAACTTTCATTACTATTCCTTTCATTTTACTATTCTGACGTTTTTTTTCCCAGTTGTCAACAATCAGGAAAAAAACAAGATGACTTACCATCCAGAAACAAGTCTTTAGTCTCAGCGGTAGTTGAAAATAAATGTTTCAGAGGAAAAAATAACAGAGGATGTAAGCCGTTTTACTAATTCTGGCCACATAAAAATTAAGTGTACAGCCTAAGCAACCCACCAAACTCTCTCTCACCATCACTCTAAGAAAGCTAGACAAAGCATGATTCATTACCCCAGTGCTGGCAATCTGTATGATGCTATGACCCTCTGGAGGTCCTTCTCTGGCAGTTAATGGCCTGGCCTCAGGATTTATCCATGCTGTTCACAGTCTGGCCCTAGGCAATGTCAAGCCCTCTGGTTTATATTTGATTATATGAGTGACCATGGGCAAATACTACAGTAATTGATGTTTTCATTTTCCCTTCCTACTATGCACCTCCGGTTTGTCTGAGCAGACTGCATGACCCACTCTCTCTTACACTGCTTTGGTTGTCACATCTAGGCTCTGAGTAGCAGCGTTCTTTAAAGCTGTTTGCCAAGAGCCCAGATCTCTTCAGCACAAAATGCACCCAAGAATGCACAGAGTTAACATCATTCTTTCTGGTGTAAGGTTTCTTGAAATGTTACATTTCATTTGCCGCCACATTGCCCATTTATCCATCTTTATTAGGTCACTCAATTTTGTAATTTCTCTTCCAGCTTTTGTTGCTCTTTATCATTTTATGTCACTCACATTTGCTTCCTACAATTCCCTTTTAAACCATTCATTAAAATCAATAGTGGCACAGATCCTTGGGGGACCCAAAAGTTGTATTTTGGTCACCTTGGAATATGATTTACTAGCCTGTGCATGGCTTTTGCATGGTGCAACTGTCATCAGGCACATAGGAGAATCTGCGTCTTAGCTTGCTGCATGACCACAGCTCCCAGCAACCATCAAACCAGAGGACAGATGAGTCTCAGAAGTCTTTCCTGCATATGCAATATATCTTACTGTCCTGATCGTTAATCAGAGAAACAAAAAGTTTGGTTTATGCTAGCTTAGCTATCAGTTAGACTAAGTGGCTGCAGCTTCTCAGAAGAGAAGATGGATTCAACAAGTGAGGATCATGTATGAGGAAATGCATACCTTTTGCACATAAAATACGTTGCTGCTCTGCCTCCTCCTGTCTGTCAGAATATGAGGCAGCCCACTGCAGCCTGCTCAAAAAACAGCCCTTAATACATTATTTTCACGTGCAGCTGGTGTTGACAGGGACTTAGTCTGTCCAAGACAGTGTAATTTTTGCCTGCTGAAATCTGCAGCACTCAGGAGAAGCTGCTTTTCATTCAAGAGAGTACTGTCTCTCTCAAGGCAATGCATATGCTCTCAGGGTGCTTCAAGATAGTCACTGATACAAAACATTTGTATCAGCTAAGGGATTCGCTGTCCTGTGTACAGGTCAGTGATTCACCTCTCATTTGGACTGTAATGCAGCCATAATCTCTACCAGTGCATCCTGTTAGAACAGATAGAGGAGAACGAGCAGAGACAGCAGTGGTGTCTGATGTGGACTCAGAGCTACAACCCAAGGAAAGCAGTAGGGGATGGAGAATCTCACAGACGAGCCAAGGCTTTATTTTCTGTATTAACTTTCTAAAGATCCTGCCCCCACTGACAGAAAAGATATTTTACTGTTGGCCTCAGAGGTGACAAATAGGCCACCTGCATCACTGCCTCTGAGCAGAGGCAGCAGTTCAGTGCTGACAATGCTTTTCCCAAGAGACATTACAGTAATACCAGAGAGGAAGTGGAAGCAAGTCACTTTACAATGACTTTTAAAAATTCATGTGGTACATTGAATACCATTTTCAGGCCTCATTTGTTATTAAGCCCACCATTAAAGAGCAAATATGGGGGATTATGAATTTTCAAATTAGCATCCTAAGCCAGTCCCACAATGACTGATCCTGGTTTGTTGTTTTTTTTTTCTAAAGTACATGAGCTTACAATATGTAATACTACAAGCTGAAGTCCTTGCTGTGCCATATAACAAAAAAAAAAGGTCCATTTTTTAATGTGGGTGTGTGAGATTTTATTCCTGTTTCGTGGGAAGAGTGATGGATCCCAAACTCATCATGGGACTTGGGAAGGTGAACCACTACTGAAAGGCTTATTATTTCAGACATTCATCCTGCCAAGCAAATGTGGGTAAGTCAGAGTACAAAGTGGTCCTCAGCACCACAGTACCATGGTAAGTGCTGAATACATTTTCCCTGTCTAGAAAAAGTGACAGAACAAGAGGACACAGTCTCAAGCTGCACCGGGGCAGGTTTAGGCTGGATGTTAGGAAGAAGTTCTTCACAGAAAGAGTGAAGTCACCATCCCTGGAGATGTTTAAAAGGAGGCTGAACGAGGCACTTAGTGCCATGGTTTAGTTAATTAGAAGGGTTAGGTGATAGTTGGACTCAATGATCTCAAAGGTCTTTTCCAACCTGGTTAATTCTGTGAAAAGATTTTAGACAAACTGTTTGTAGAAATTGTCCAGTCTGTTGATCTACACAGATTTCCTCTTATGACTTCATACATTATGCCTGTGGCCTAAGTGGCAGATAGGCAATATAACTCAGATGCAAAGTTATTTACTGACAACGCAAACCTCCCTATGAGTTAAATGAGGAATATAGTCCTGCAACTAAAAATTATCTCTTCTACTAATCCAAAGAAGTTTCATTTCACGAATTCTGTGCATTTGAAACTCTCAATACCATTCAGCCACCTGTCCATCCACTAAATAAATCAAAAGTCAGTCTTGCATTTACAACTCAGAGAAGTAGGATAAAAACATGTGAAAACTCTTACTAAATCTTATCTCAGACCACAAAGACAGAGGCAGCAGCAACTAAGTTCTGTGCCTAGACTGAGGCAGATTAAACAGGGTGCCAATGTGCAAAGTCAGTCGCCAAGGAGATTAGCTCCAGTGCAGGTAAGCCTGTGCTAGGGAAGGCATTTGTGGCAACAAGGGCCAACAAAAGCATCTTTGTTGGTGGGGTTTGAAGCTGGCAAAAGCTGATGGCCTGATCCGGGGCCCAGCAGCTTGTGCTGAGGTGGGATCGGCAGAGCCACGCCATCGGTGGCAATGCCAAACAGGACATCAGCACGCAACAGTCACTTGTCAAGGCCACCACCAGTGGCAGGTAAGGGATCAGGTAAAATGGGCCTGTGATAGTCTTTTTGGGGAGGGCTTTTTGAAGCCAGGAAAGTGACTGGCCTAAGCTGGCAAGGCCTGCAGCATGTGGGTGGGCTGCTGAGGCAGCACAGGAACCAGCACCACCGGTGGCAGAATTAAACTGAGGTGTCAGTGCGGCAGTGGTCACTCGCCGAGGCCACAGCCTCCCTCTCATAAACCTTCTGGGAGTAAACAAGCAGCGAGTGGACATCACAAGCAGAGAATGTGTGTGTCCTGGGGGCGCTAGGTTAAAGTACTCAGTCTGCACAGAGCAAAGCAGTGGCAGTGGTTAAGTCCTATAGGGCTATGCATAAGCCTGAGGCAGACAGGGGGTTCCTGGAGCCAGGAAATCTCGAGAGAGAACAGTGAGCCCTGATAGCAGTTGGTAGCTGTCATGTGAGGCTGCCTCAGAGCAGCACGTGCGGAGAACGCACAGGAGCACAGCCCGCAGGGCTCACAGGAGACCATGTGGGGCAGAGCAGACACTGAGGGTGCTGACAGCTGCCGACTCCCCAAGGTAAGCACACTAGGCAGCCTCTGGCTTTGCACCCACCAGTTCACGTACAGCCTCCCAGGCAGAGCTCTCCTATTCTAGGAACATGCCATCACCTAAGTGTCAGGCTGCAGGGTGTGCTTACTCAAGTCTGGTGTCAAATAGCAGCAGTGACCATGCTTGTGGGAGGGTGTGCTAAAGTACAGGAGCTCTTGTATTTAGTGGCAGAGCTCTATGAGGACCTAAGCAGGTCTCAACCTGAGACCTATCAGGGAGTATGAGAGATAGATCAATGGAGTCACATCCAGCCCTCCCCTCAGACAAACCCACGAGGCAATCACAGCTCCAGATACAGAGACCTCCCTGACTTCTCTCTGGCTGAATGTGATTTAGAGTACAGAAGGCAATGGTAACATGTTCCTGCCCAACGTGGCACACACACCCTACCAAGTGCTGCTGCAGAACAGGTGATGCCCTAAAGTCTTCTGTCTTCAGGCATTTAAGATGTCTAGCTGAAACAGCTGCACAAGATCAAACAGGAAATTACACAAGAATGAAGAATCTTAATGTCAATAGGGCCTTTGTGGATGTCACAGGCCCTGAAGTTTAGGTAATACAAGGACTTCTCTCAGGAGGTTATTTGAAACTTGGTAAATAAGAACAGAAATTACCAAATAAGGTAGAAGAGACCAAGGACAACTAGAAATTCCAGAAGAGGTCTTCACAACCCCTCAGAGATGCACTGTGCATGCATAATAAATATGCAAATATGGTGATTAGTTCTGGAAAATCTAATGTGCATGCACGTGTTTAAGAAATAAAAAGTTGCTACTTTATCTTGTGCAAGACCTTGAAACATGATTCTCCTTGCACCCAATGATGTCAAAGGAATGGCTTTCCCAGTCTTCCTATATGAGTCTTGTAAGGTTGTCTTATGTCCCAGTTTTACAGGATCACAGGTATGGGGTATGCTTGAGGGTACAGAGTCACTACAGAGAGATCTAGACAGACTGGACTGATGGGCTACGAGTGATTGTATGAGTTCCACAATCCCTGTCAGCACTAGAGACTTAGGGAGGAGTGGATAGAAAGCTACTCAGCAGAGATGGACCTGGGCTGCCTACTGCTACCTGGCTGAACATGAGCCAACAGTAGGCTCAGAGGACCAAGAAGAGGACGAGTGGCATCCTGGCCTGTATCAGGAATGATGTGACCAGCAGGACTAGGGATGTGATGCTACCCCTGTACTCATTCACTAGTGAGGCCACATCTTGAATACTGTGTTCAGTTTTGGGTTTCTCACTGTAAGGAGAATACTAAGCTGCTGGAGTGTATCCAAAGAAGGGCATCGAAGCTGGTGAAGGATCTAGAGAACAAGTCTGTGAGAAGTGGTTGAGGGAGCTCAGATTATTTAGTCTGGAGAAAGGAGGCTCATGGGAGATCTTATTGCTCTTTAAACTACCTGAAAGGAGGCTGTAAAGAGGTAGTCTGCTCAATGAGGAAATGGCCTCGAGTTCAATGAAAAGGTTACAAGTTCACTGAAAAAGTTACCAGATACTGGAAGAGCTTGCCTAGTGAGATGGTGGAGTCCCCATCCTTGGAGATATTCCTGATTTGTGTAGATGTAGTGCTCAGGGATGTGGTTTAGTCAAGGTCTTACGAGTGTTAGGCTAACAGTTTGACTCTATGAAAGGTCTTTTCCAATCTAGGCAATTCTGTCACTCTGTAAATCTTACTATCCAGAGTTAACTGTTAAAGGCTTGTGCTGGTTTGAGCTAATTGGAATATTTTAATAGAGAAAAATTGTACTAAAGGCTGTGAAGGAAAACAGTGGTGATGTCTACTTCACTCAGAGGCTTGCTGCGATGTTTAGGTATAAGAAAACCATAACAAAGAAGATAAGAGTCTCTCGAGCTGGCAGTCTGGGTCACAAGGGACTTACTTACTTACGGGCTGGCTTGCTGCTTGGGTCTTGGGCTAGCAGCTCTGGCTTCTCCTCTCTGTTGAATAACTTCACTAACCACTTTTCTTCTAATCCTCCCCAGCCGATCCTCCTTGCGCGTAAGCCAAACCTTGGGGTAAGGTGTGGGGGTGGGGAGAAGGTGGAAGGGTGGTTGGGAGCCCCTCCTGGGGTCTCTGATTTCTGGGAGGGGAGTTGTGTGTCTGTATTACCTTAAACTTGTATATTTCTGTAAATATTCCTGTATATACTGTATATATTTGCTTGTATATTGTGCTGAGCTGTAAATATAGCTTCATCTCTTAACTTCCAGTCCGGCTGAGATCTAGTCTGGGTCATTTCAAAGTGTGGGGGGGCGGGGAACTCCCAAACCGTCACAAGGCTTTTCCTAAACTGTTAGTGAACGATGACAAATTATGCATACTTTTGAGAAATAAGAGATGATGTTAGCATTTCAGTAACATCACTTGGATCTCAGGACAGTGAGACCTTCAACCTCCTTCATCTTCCCCAAAAAATGTCAGCCATTTCATTGATCTGCTTGATAAATGAACAGCGTATTCAGAGGTGTGCTAAACTGTTGGCTTAGCTTAGAAACATGACCACATAAATGAAGGGTTCCTGTCAGCATTTTCTGATGGGGGTTAGGCTCAGTGTGTTCCCAGCACTGACTTCATTTGCACGTTGGTGCAAAAAAGCCCTTATTACAGTAGGGAAAACAGCTCCATCCCACAGAGTTTGTTTGAACATGTCTTGTGAAGAAGGGAAGGCTGAAAACCTTCCTCAGCGATCTCAGAATCTTATTCCAACAACGCTAGTGACTAGCCATAACGCTGTATAAGCTACATATAACCAAACCTGCTTTCCCAGCTCATCACTAACAAGCAACACCAAGGTACTATGAGATTTGGGATGTGGTTTTGACTCTAATGCTGTATGTGAGCATGACGAATTTTCATAGTCTTTCTGCGTTGTGACTTTCTGACTGTCATACCATAAGGGTAACTCTTTGTTATCCGCTCTAAGTAATGTAACAATGTGAAGAGTTTTAGTATTCATTTAAGCAGACTGACAAGCATTTTAGGACCCCAGGCACATGCTAGATAGGATATAAAGCTGCATATTTCTCTTCCAAAAGCATATACCCTTCAAGGCCTGGGAAAAGAGAAAAATGATGACTCACAAGTAGCAGGTGTTAGTAGCATCTCTTAACACACTACTGGAAGGCCCTCAGAGATTGTAGTGATGCAGGATCCCTTAAAGCCTACCTAAAATAAACTTGAGCAAAATGCTGTAGCAAGCCAGATGCTAATCCATTCTCTTTGTCTCACTTTATCAGCTGTAGTCACAATATTTTGCTTCTCTGTCAGACTTCTCTCCAGAAATATCAATGCACAAAGTAAATATGATTTACCGAAGCAGCACAGCATCCTTGATGCATATGGTCACTGTTACCTGAGTATTAAATACTATTGCTGAAGACTATCAGTTGAGTCACTTAGTGCAGCCCAGCACAACTTGAGAGCAATAATACAGCTAACTGTTTCCTTTTCACAGCCTATAGTATAATGTTCTCCATTAAAATATTCCAATTAGCCTCAAACCAGCGCATTCCAGAAAAATGTAGCTGAGCTGCTTTTTTAAAAGGTTGAATTTTAAATGCTTGAATTATGTGAAGAAATCCCAAAAGCCACCAACACTGACCAGGACTTCAGAGGTCAGGTTTTTACTACAAAAGAGTTAATCCATTGAAAAAAAGGAAGTGCATATGGTGTTTCAGGTTAAGCCCAGCTGGGCTGAGGGAGCAGTCTGGAAACCTAGACTCCAGGTGGGCAGGGACACCTGGCCCCTCCTGGGGGGCCGACCCCTCCAGGTCAAAGTTTACCCCACTCCCACTTCCTGTCCACAATCTTATATAAGACCCAGCCAAGGCCCTACTGGCTCTCTTGCTTCCTGCCTTTGCACCTGCAAGAGCTCCCTGCTGCAGCTGTTTTCCAGCCAGACACGTGCCCAGCTAACCACGTGGCTATCCCTCCTACCTCCTGCATTCCGAGGACAATCCTTCTAAATCCAGAGAATCCACTGCCATCTAACCTGGTTTTGTATTTGTATTTGTTCCCTCCCTTTTTCTGTAACTCTCTTTGACCATATATACTTTTTATCTATTGTTAAAGTTTTCTTTTTTAACTTCCAAAATCAGTGTAAGACTATTCTTTGGGTGTTTCTACCTAAAATCTTTCATATGGGGAGAAGGGGATGGGAGAGGCATCCTAAAATTTTTGTTCCGTTGATCTTTGTGGACTCTGGGAAGCTTAAGCAGTAACACATGGAAAGAGAAATAAGACAAACACAAGCTCACCTCCATACATTGTGATGCTGTTACATCCTGAGAGGTGATGGATTTCAAGGGCATAGCGCCAGGAAGCCCAGGCTGAGTCAGCAATCACCTCCAGATGGCTGCATGACATCACATCCTGCTGCACTAACAAGACTCGAAGAGAAACTGGCATTGTTTGTTGGACCAATGTTCTGATGTCCAGCCTTCATGACAAGTCCTGAGGCACCATGTTGTATATGCCATAATGAGACACATTTCAGGTGGGACTCTCAATTGTTCTGCAAACAAGCAAGGTGTCCAGGACAGACCGATGTGAATAACCTCCTGAGAGATGTATCAGACATGATACATGTTACACTCAGTAGCTATCAACATCTTTTGTTACACACCATAAAAGCTTGCAAGGAATTGCATAGACTTCACTGTCACTAGCAACTTATCAGCAGCTCACATCTATGCTAGAGCATCACAAAGTTATTTTTGGGATGAAGTCTATGCTAATATACTAATATAGCATCCTTGCTTTCCTGTCTGAAATCTGTAAAAGGCTTTCTGTTGTAAAATATGTTAAGATCCTCTCCACATCAACATAGTAAAATTTGCTTTTTCAGTTGTTTTATTTCATGAACATTCAGTCTACTTTTAAAAATCAGCCATCAAATACTTAAGTGATAGAAGGGGGAAAAAAGTCTCGAGTAAGGAAACATTTCCATTTCTGAGACATCATCTAGGATGTCTTTCTTCTCTTTCCAGCCAGCAGCCCATGGGAAAAAGGTAAGCAGCTGTACACAGGGCAGGACTACAGACTGCCCCGCAAGGGGCAAGCTGACAAACTTGGAAAACAAATACTCAGTGTGAAAAGGAGCAGATAACAGCCGAGGGGCTGTTTTCTCTCAGCGTGGAAGCAGTGGACAAGCCAGAGAAGCCTCGTCATTAGAAAGAGAGGTCGAGAGTTTGGGGGAGGGGGTATTCTTTTCTTTCCCCACACATTGTGCCCTTGATTTGGAGTAGTATTCAGGACATGTGGCTCCACCTCTTCAGTTCCAGACACTGACTTTTTAAATCCTTTAACTGCCACTTCATTCAGAAAGGCTTCCTGACCTCACTGTCTACTTCTAAAAAGCAGCCATGTAATACTTCAGCAATATATGGGGGAAAAAGTCCTGAGATGGAAAGTTGCACCTTTCGATTTCTGAGAGGCAAACAGGAATAGTAAGAGGGGGAGGGAAGGGTTTGAAAATTTAATTTTAAAAATGCCCTGGTAGTCTTTTCCAAGCAGCAGCAGTGAGCATGGATGACACTTGTAGCGAATCGAGAACGGGCGGGGGAGAAAGAATAAAAAAACAAAAACAAAAACCCCAACCCTCGGTAAGTTTCCTCAGCGCTTCCGCGGCACAGGCCCCCGCAGCCCTGTCTGCAGAGGGCAGCGCCGGGGGCATCACTGGCTTCCCGCCGGGTCCTGCTGAGACACACTGCCACCTAGCGACAGTGCTCAGTGGGTGACAGCTCTAGTAGACCTTAAAACTCTCACTGCATGAACAAAGAACTATGTTGTGCTAATAACTGCGGCCACGTATTAGCCAGAATTACGCCACCGACCTAGCCTCACAGCTTCCAAGTCAGCCAAAAGGGTCGGCAAGTCCTCAACAGGTTCTCTCCAAAAGCAGGGAATAATGCCCAAAGCTGGCATAGCCGTCACCTTTTCAGGTGGAGAGGAGTGTACTGGGTAAAAGGGGAAAAAGTTTCACTCCCAGGATTCTACAGTCCCTGAAACTATTCCTGAGCAGCACAAACAAGCATAAGAGAGCACAACATCAGAAATGCCCTCAGGTTAATGCCCCACACTAAACCACACTACTCACAACCAAACTGATGCAACCGAAAGCTTATGTCATACTTCATAATCCACTTAGGACCCCACCAGTTTCCACTGCAAAAGACCATCTGGCATTTGGCAGATACACCTCATGGTGATGTTACAGCCCAAAATGCAGTACTTACCACAAACTGAGCAGATGGCTGAGTTCCAGTCAGCTCAAATATACAGGGTTTTGCAACAGACCTCACACAGACTTGGAAAAGCAGTGTGACAACTTTCACAAAGACAAGGACCAAAACCAAGGAAAACAAGCAGACACTTTTCTATTCAATTGTCCAGTGTGGCAGATGAGCTATCATCACATGTGTGATTAAAGCATACAGGGCATGAAGATCAGTCCTGCTTTACTCTATAAAGAACAGGATCATAAATGAATTACAAGGTTTCTTATATGATTTATAGTTGTTACAACCATTTCACAGATGAGTAATACGTTTTACAAGTCCATCAACAGAAGATTTAATAGATAGGCAATCAATCACCTTACATGATAACTAATTAACCATATATTAAAACATTTCTCAGTGCCCTCTATGCTCTGGTTGTGAACATACCCTAAGCACATCCCAAGTGCAAGTCACAAGAGCTGGCTGACCTACCCAGCTCCTCACAGCCATTATTTCTGGCTCTTAACTTGAACAATGGAGTGCAGCTAACCTTGCTGCCTGCTCCCCAATGTTATCAGGCTCCTGTTCTAGAGCAGAGGGAAATAGAGCATCTCCCATTTCATTACCTGGACTTCTAATAGCAAACATTACAGACACGGCTTTCTGTCACACGTACTATGACACTGAGACACTGATATTTGTCCTTCACTCTTTAGTATTAACACTTGGCCTCTACCAAAGGCTACCTAGGAGGCAAATGAGCACTCTGCTACTGATTTAAAGAACAGAAAATGAGGAAATACACTTTTTGACACTCTTGTAGGCAACTTTTTACTTGATTTCCCACAATAGTAAGCAAAACTCTTTATACTCAACTAAGTGTCACCCACTGATTCAGGCCCATGTGCTTTTAGAAAATAATTTTCCCTCTACTCCAAATCCTACATTGATCAATGCCTAATTCTGTGTACAGTTAGTCTGTTTCTGCTTTAATGATCAAGAGAACACTGGTGCCAATGTTTCTAAGAACAGCAAGTGTAAGCATACCCTAAGGGCTAATTAGATTCACATGAAATGTCTGCACTGGGTCTAGCCACTACAGCCCTCATCTGGTCAAGGCTGCACTAAGCTCCCGTGAAGGGTCACAGGCTCTGTGAAAGAACATGCTTCCTAATCGGTTTTCCAGACTCAGAAAATATTTACAAACAATTGAAACAACAAACACATACAACTAAACACACACACACACCTCCTAGCAAAACAAACAAAAACCAAGCAACCTGCCCCCACTAAAATAAAATAGACAATTTCTCCCTTATACAAGCTTTCAAAGTCCCTACGGGTTATTGGGTACTCTAGTCCTATAGAAAAGGTTCACATGTTCATTAGCTGTTATTGGGCTGTACAGAAAAGATAATTTTTCTCAAAATAGTAAGCCCTGCTTTACGGCAGAGCTAGGGCTGAACACTACAATGAAATATCTCCAGTAGAAGCAGCATACTCTGATTGCTACATGACATTGTGGGGTATAAACATCTTGGCACTTGTATATTCAGAAGGCAATAACAGAGTGGTTGTTCTTCACTGCAGAATCAACTTCCTCTGGGGTCTTATTGTTGGATGGACGTGGTGCTCAGCAAAAAAAAAAAAAAAAAATCAGGGTTGCCANGGTTGCCATCATCTGCCTTTTGTGATGTTCACACATACAAAAGGAGAAAAACACCCAAGGAAAATAACCTCTGCCTCTGTAACATATCCATGCTTAAATGACCATCTTGTCATTGTCATAGATTGGAGCGCTGCCACTATTACTTTTACTGCACCAGACGTGCAACTCATCTTCCCTATCCAACTGCGTATTGCTGCCAGTACAATTACATAGCCTCACATCATTGGGCTACACAAAAGTTTTTTAAAAACTAAGAAGGAAGGGTAAATTAGTGCCCACTAATAGGTAAGACAAAGGCATCCATGTTTAAGAGTGGCTGGATTCTTTTCATGCAGGATGTCTTATCTTCCCAGCCAGCAACCTGCAGGAAAGGTAAGCAGCTGTATCCAGCACAAGATGACAAACTGCCCAATGAGTGAGCAAGCTGACAAACATGGGAAACAATTATGCAGTGTGAAAAGGAGCAGATAACAGCCAAGGGGCTGTTTCAGCATGGAAGCAGAGGACAAGGCAGGGAACCCTCTCCAGCAGAAAAGTGGGTCTACATTTTGGGCAGTGGTAAATATTGCTTTTTGCTTGCTGTGCCCTTGTGTTGCAGTAGTATTCAGGATATGGAGACTGTGGCTTTACCTCTGCAGCTACAGGTACCAGTTGGATCTGGTGACAGTTATGCTCTTGATCTCACTGAAGCCAGTGTACCGATTATTTCAAAGGAATACACTTGGACCTTAAATTTTAAAAGCTAGAGGACCTTTCATAGTATATGCCTGTGCAAAACAATTTCTTTTCCCAGAATTGCATTGAAAACCCTTTAATTGCTACTTAATTCAGAAATATTTCACCAAGCTAACAAATAAAATATGGGTACTGCACCTCTTTGCCTGTATCTAGCTTTACTTCAGTCTATCCACATTCAGCACCGCCAGATTTTAAGTACATCAATGAAGGACAAAATTACAGACAGCCCTTACAACACCATGCAGTGATCCAGTTAGTTCTTGAGTTTGCAGTTTGGCACTTTTCAAAGCAAACAGTTAACAATAAGGTGAATTAGTATAAATATAAATTGCTAGAGGTAGCAGAAGTATAGATGAGCCTCAAGGGTTCTAGCAGTTTTCCTAGTTAGAGACAACAGACACCATAAGCAAAAGTGACGCTTTTGACCTTTCTGGTTGTAGTAGGCAGGGACAATCTTAAATCTCTGGTGCTTTTTGATATCACAATCAAAATGCATGCAGAAAACCCTCCCAAATCAAGGAATTTATATATGCAGAGTTTGTAAAACCAGAGCCAAGATTGTTTTGCCCTCTAAACTTCTTTAATTCTTCTGTGTGAAGAGTCTGTCACACAAATACACTGTTGCATTCAGGTTTTATACACATCCTTTCTAATCCTTCATATGTTTATTGAACCTCTATTTTGAGTACATTCCTTAACACTGAAGCAGATATAACACCATTACTACCATATCCTTAATTATTCCTTTTCTCTTTTGTATGAATAAGCACTAATTGAGTTATGATCTCTTTGCAAATACGACTTAACCTACTGTTCTCCTGCTTGCTCAGGCATTGCAAATAAAAACAAATAATGGCACTGGTAATTAACTGAGGCCTAGCAATATAACTTGCTTCTCAGCCCATGACAGGTAAAAGTTCAGCTGACAAGCAAGGTGCATAAATGAATGCTAAACAAATCAGAACTAAACACCAAGCAGACATACAGGAAAAGAAATATCAGAAAAAGAAACTAACTCCACATATGAAATTGAAGAAATTGGCAAAACATGGATGAGCTTTAACTTAAGAAAGATTAAAAAAAAAATTCATTAGTAGCCAGATGGGAAGACAGATATGGAGATACAGTTGCACATGTCAGGTGGCATCAGCCTACAGAGGAATGCTTTTGTAAACTTGTAATCAGATATTCACCGGATAATTCAGGACAGAAACCAAAAGAAATTAAGAGACACAAGCTACAGAGCTGCAGTTCAGTCTGATGACAGCCCATTTGAAAAAGCTGCTACTTCCCTTTCTACTCTCAGTGGTGTGAAACACTTGTTAGAGGTGAACATCAGGTTGCACGAAGGCTGCTCCTTATGAGGGAAAAGACATGCATCCTCAGAGCAGAATATTTCTAATTGGGGAACACAAACAAGAAAGGAAGCAAGAGGTGAGAAAAACTTTTCCAGCTTTCTTACTAGGGAAACTAGTGTATCACCCCCAGGTGATACAGATGCTGAACATGGAAACTCTCCATGAACTGAAGAATAGATATGATACAAACTCAGTATATTTTGCTCTTTCTTATTTTCTTTGCTATTCCCTTACAACTATTTCCCTCCTTTTCCCTTACTTTTATGTTATTCATGGCACAGTAAGAAAGCCTTCATGCAGCTAATTTAATACCTCTGAATCTCCACCAGTTATAATCACAGCAGTGGATTCTAGTGGATGAAGAGGCTGCCTCATATTTCAAAGTTTAATGAGTTCCATTCCTGTTAATATTACACTTCTATTAAAATTCCCATTAATTTAATTTATAAATTAATTCTTTCTAATTTTCTAAAGCATTACATGACCAGTGACTTATGTAGGTCATCCCAAATGAGTGTCAGTAAAAATCTATATAACACAAGCTCTTGTATCCTGCACATCTTGACTGTGACTCTATCACGATTCCTAAGGCAGGGAGGAAGAATGGGGGTAATTTTCATAGTTTTTGTTCAGAGAGTGGTGAAAGATTAAGGTGATCCTGATAACAAAAATAGCTCTTATATAGAGTGAGTGCTATGCCTATGAACTAAGATAGCTTTCCTTCACTTGGTAGCAGAGAAAATAAACAGGCAGAAAGAGTCTTCTCTTCCTGTTCAAAGACTGATCAGCATGCCAGAAGGAAATCGTGTCCTATAGGTAAGCAGAATAAGAAACTAAAAATATTCCAAAGCATCTAAGGTGGCAAACAATGCAAGAACATCTGAAGTGAAGCCACTGAAAGTTTGCCAGAATGTTTTTTTCAAGAACTAGCATATCATAGAAGGTACATCATATACATAAAGTTATTCAGCCAGCGTGGCGCATGACTACCAAATTCTGTGAGAAAACAGTAGCAGCAAGCAAGTAAACAAAGTAAAGCATGCAGAGTCCACAAGTAGCAAGAGATAACATGTCAGTCATTGAAAGGCTGACCTTTTATACAACCAACATCAGCAACTAACAGCTTTTAAAAGTTATCACTGCCCAAAGCTTACCTTGAAAGATTGCAAACGTATTTCAGTGCTTGGTATCAAAGTTATATTTGAAGTGAAGCTTTTCTGGGGAAGCGTTACACATTTTGACCTACAGCTTTCACCAGGATGTAGACTGTCCTGCAAGTACTGGTACAGGAGAGGCTGGTGTTGTCCCACCAGCAGGTGTATCACACTGCAGCTGACCAGCTGATGAATGGCAAATTGAATCATGAGAGCTGCTTTATTGAACGGGGCCCAGTAAAAATGGGTAATTTACTACTCAAACACAGTAACCTGTTAGTTATCAATCTCTGAAGTGCCTTGCTGCCCTGACAATATGCCCTGATCAGAACATCAGTATGACAACTTATTGCTGCAAGTAGTCATTGCAAAACCTCTTTATTTTCCTCAAATAGTTCATAATCTATGACAAGTCTCAAAGGCCTAGCTCACACCAGGCACAGCAAAGTGTAATGCACAGGGCCATGTTCCCTTCATTCTCACATGGATTCATCTGCCTGCTGCTTGCAGTTTAACACAGTACAGAGATTCCTCAAGAATTTAGTCTTGGATCTGATTTTTGATGCTACACATGAGTTCGCTGAAACAAATAAAACAGTGTGAAAAGCATTGTTTTCCTGCTCCAACGTGTTTGCACTGTGCTACAAGTGCATTTCCTATTGCTATGCACACCCTAGTTTATACATATTAAAAAGATTCCCATGGAGCTGCTCACAATTTACAGGGAGGAATTCATTTTTTAACTGCACAAGTAAAAGCTGCAGACACTAGTTGGCAATTCTCAGTGCTCATTAGCACTTCCTCAGCAAAAAAAAATTGTTCTGTATGTAAACCTGCAAAGTTTGGATCACCAAACTCTGGGCACGTATTTATTACCAGACTAACACATTCAAATGCAAGTAGTATTTCGTTTCAGGGAAAGCTAAATTCTATTAAAATCTCAGAGGATGTCCAGATCATTTACAAAACTTGAACTGTCTGAGCTCCAAAGAAACACAGTACTGTAAAGCCAATGTAAAGAAGGTTTTACAACACTGCTATTTCCAGGGTCAGGGGATAGTATCAATCACAAAGTGTGCTCACTGTTCCCTAGTGTTGCTGGAAAAACAAAGGAAATGTAATCTCTGTCTCTGTTTTTTATGTAGAGAAATTCAGAGACCACACAACGCCAAGCACACCACTTACTGTTGCCAAAAGGAATGCAAGATGCTAGACTGATGTATGGCCTTTGACAGAATAGAATAACAACACTTTATGGACATAAAAATTAGACAAAATCCCACTCAGCCTAGTTATTTGAAAACAAGATTCTCCAAACACAAACTCACTGCCCTTCAATGCACACATGACTGCTTTAAATAGCAATTATTACTCACAGACCAGAACCTGAAAAGTTTGGAAAGAAAATAATCAGGACAGATGTTGAAGAACTGAATTTATTATCTTGTAAGGAAAATAGGGAATGAGACCATATAAATGTGGCACATACACATTTGAGCATTCAAAGTAACTTCCAAGTGCTATCAAGCATTTCTGTAACTGCAAAGCACTGTCTTAAATAGCCACTGATTAGTACACAGCTAGTTAATACACCTCTTCTTTTAATGGTCTGGACAAGTTTTTAATGACTGAGAATACTACATTCAATTTCATGTGATCTGGTACATTCATTTTTAGGATCTTTTAAGCCAACTTTAGTCTGTTGTGTAGTTCAAGCACAGATTACAAGCATCTGCTTCTAAGAGTAACTCACTTTATAAACCTTTTAAAACCGTTAAAACTTAGACTGGTCACTGCTGTGAGGAGATAGCAAGAAGTGTCTCTATAAATATATTAATGACAAAAAGAGGGGCAAGGATAACCTTCACTCTTTATTGGACAAGGAGGGGAAGGTAGTGACTAGAGATGAGGAAAAGACAGAGGTACTTAACACCTTCTTTGCCTCAATTTTCAATAGCAAGACAGGCTGTCCTCAGGACAGCTGGCCTCCTCAGCTGGTAGGTGGGTTCAGGGAACAGAACAGCCCCCCTATAATCCAGGAGGAAGTAGTTAGGGACTTGCTGAGCCTCCTGGATCTTCACAAGTCTATGGGACCAGATGGGCTCCATCCTAGGGCGATAAGAGAGAGTTGGCAGATGAGCTAG
>VWYK01109720.1:1265-11539 GCA_013399775.1 Semnornis frantzii
CACTGGTGTTAAGTGTCTCTATTCTAAATCCAGCATATTCCAGAAAACTAATCTCTCTCCACATTTCCTTCTGTTCAGTACCATATTCTTCAAAAAAAGATCTCTAGAAATAAATACATGTGAATTCCCTGCTTTTCTAAATATCATTGCCACCATGATCCTAAGAAAATGTGTAAGAACATATCTTGACTGATGTGTTGACTGAAGTTGGGAAAGCTACATTCATACACAAAATAGGGAAAAAAATGACAAATTATAGCAATATAGAAACACCGTAGAGACAAGGCACTCCTAGAAATTTATTCTGGTCTTCCATATGGGGTTCTGCCCTGACTCATCAATTCTTGACAGCTCTGCAGAGCAGCAGCATCTAGATCAGTGTACCAACTCCACTGGCAATGGATGACTATACTCCTGACATAGCCTTCCCTATACTGGTAGGAGCAGGAACAGAAAAGGGCCATTCCAAAAATATGTGGGCACTCTCATATAATGAGAATCAGAAGACATTCAAAGACAAACTGAAACAGAAACTAGCCCATCTGCTCTGCATCACTGGCAGAGAGCTGCCCTCAGAAGACTCTTTCAGCTCTGTAAGTTATCCTTTTAGCCCACACAAGAACTACTGCCAGCACTCACCTATCTAAAAATCTGCCACTTTTTGCTGCACTTCATACAACTTCTTTTGTTTGTGAAACAATCCATTTCTACTCTTTCTCCTGCTCCTATGTCTGGCTCCTGAGAAATTCCTAGGTTGGCACTCTCATGACTCCAAAGGTTCAGTCCTCCGTTTTCCTATTTTATCATTAAGCTGGTTGAAAGAGTCTTTAAGACCACATGAGAATGTCTAACAGTCCTATCTACCTGAATAGTTCGGGGTTTTTGTTTTGTTTTTTTTTTTTTACATCTAGTAGAAATCCTTTGGTAGACAAGGGTCACATGAACAACAAAGCCCACTTGCGTTAACACTGCTTTTACAAAGCATGCAGTGGCACTTTGGATAGCATTTAACAGTTGATGGATTCTGTTAGACTGAAGTTGCTTCCTCTGTATCTGGCACATTGTCTCGTGCAAGCAGGAGCAAATATTTTAGTGAAGCATGGCATGCTGTAGGTATTGTCTAAAAACATTTTGAGCATCACAGCCTGGCAATTATCATAGCAGCACAGAAGAATATCATCTTGACATAATCTTTGGATAAAGAGGAGCTCTTTGGTCCCCAACTTTACTTTTACAGAAATGACATAAAGAAGTCTTCTGTAGGAGCAGCTGCAAGTACTCTAAGCACAGTTTCAGAACACCTGGGAAAGGGAGATTTTTTTTTTTCCAGGCAAGAACAAACTGCATTTACTTTTCACTACTCGATTTGGAAAATTCGCCATTATCGCAACAGGAAGAATTTCCTGAGAATGCATGTGTGTAGAGGGAGGGATAAAGACAAGTACACTACACAGGTATCAGTACTTGTCTGGCCTGTTTGTAGTGATTGTACTGTGCTTTGTGGAGCTAAGCAGAAAAGCAAGGGTACTGAGGATGACGTCTAGATGGAAAGGAACAGGAAAAAAAGCCTGCTGATTCAACAGGTAATTTCCTCTTCACATTAGTCACAATAGAAGCTTCACTAATAGCAATGTAAATGGCTTAGTTACTCACTCAACTAAAATTGGGTAATGATTTTCCTGTCTTTGAAAGCTGTGGATGTAATTGTTCCTAAAGCCCACCCATAACCTCTTACCTTTCCCAAAGTACATACTGCCTTAGGGCTTAGAACTCCAAGGGAACTCAAGTAAATTCCTCTTTCCTGCTACAGAAGACATGTATGAACCCAGTTTTGCTTAGCTCCACAGTAAGATGAGTGAAGACAACAGAAAAAGGAACTGGAAGGATTTAGAAGGAAAGAACCTGATAAAGATGTTACCAGATAACACCAAATAGTGGCGGTGCCCAGTGATTTCTATTCCTAGATCTAGAATTTGGTGCCAGAATGCACTTTGCTGTCAGGAGTGTATAATTACTCAGGTGTAGAGCTTTATAATCACACACTACCATTCTGCATTCCTTTTTATAATTTTTGAGGGCAGGAAAAGACAATTAATTCCCAGCCCTGATTATCTTGCATTGGAAGCTAAAAAGAGAGAGACTACACCCTGTTTGCAGCTATTCAAAACCAACACCTCTAACAGGATGGAAACACTTCTTGTCGCTGACTTCAACTGAAACTGGAAGGACACCAGCTGCTGCAGATACCTAAAGCCTACACTTTACCATCTTCCTGTGCACCTCTCACATCAAATGCAGCTCTGAAGCAAGTTAAGGCCTGACACTAATAAAACAGCATTATAGTAACAGAAATTTCAGACTCACTCAACCTGTTTAAACCAATGAAAGTAACATCAAAATATAAGTCACCAGCTACTGAAGAAGCATAGAAAAAAAATGTTTAACAAGAAGGGTGCTTTTTGCTGAGTATGACATGCAGATAAAATTCTGAACTTTGAATGGAAACAAGTGTAAGTATCCATTGTAGTAAATCCATACACATTCATCTGAAAAATCCAATTAAGTGGAAGAAAGGAACCAAAACACAAGCACCAAAGTTTACTTTCCTCAGTTTCATGAGGTGTTGAAATTCTACACGAGATTGTCCTAGGTTAAACTCAAAAAGTCAGTATTGCAAATTAAGAATAAATCCTCTGAAAATAGAACAGTTTTGCTATTCTAAGGGAAAACAGAAACTGTTATGGGATATTCTATTCAGATGAGGTGACCTGTCTTACAAGTAACAGAAGTTTAAAAATCCACTGAAGTCTTACAGTTAAAATAAACAGCTCTTTAGAAAAGATGTATTTTTTTTTAATCTGTGAATGTTTCCAAGTGTGATTTTTTGAAAACACTTCCAAGGATCAGTGTTCTACAAATCTGACATATTGGACTTGAAAAGGAAAGAAAACACTTACTGTGGTTGCATTTGCTGAGGTAACCCAACGGGAGGCTTCTGCTTGATGGTGAATGCCATCTGAGTCATAGGGCCAACTTTCGGTGGAACTTGCACCTTTTGGGAGAAGGTCTGCTGGGCTGCCTGCTGGGGTATGGGCCATGGAGAAACCACAGGACTCCGGCCTCCAGTGGAAGACGTGTCTTGCATGACTGTATCCTCACAAGAATTACCTTTTGTTCCTGGTTTACACACACAAAGCTGAGGTCGCAGGCACATCCCTCCATTTTGGCATGGTGGCGCACAGTTCGCTAAGAAAAGATATTTTTAAAAGTACCGATGAAACAAGGCATGATTCGAAATGCAAACCAACCCTCCCAACAATAACACATTCATTCTTAATGTTAACTGTGGTAGGAGAGAGCAACATCACTAAGTTCCACAAAAGACTGGATACAAGTGGATATAGCTTTTACTGCTTTTCTATGCAAGACATGTACATTTGAAAAACTTCAAATGTTGTTCAAAGAACTAAAATGTTGGTGAGCTGAAAAAGAAATTAACAAGTTAGATCAAGAAATACAGCATTATTTTAAATTACTGTTAGCAGCCTTTTATAGCATGCTTCATAGAACCATACAATATGCTGGGTTGGAAGGGACCTGGAAAGGTCATCTAGTCCAACTCCCTACAGTAAGGGACATCCCCAAGTTAGACTGTTCAGAGTCCCATCAAGCCTGATCTTAAGTGTCTCCAGCAATGGAGTCTCCAACACTTTCCCTGGGCAACCTGTTCCATTGTTCCACCACTCTCATAGTAAAGAACTTCCTAAGGACCAAATTCAATCTACCCTTCTCTAGCTTAAAACCATTGCCCCTTGTCCTAGTGCTCCATGCCTTTGTAAACAGTCCCTCCTCCCCAGCTTTCTGGTATGCTCCCCTGCAAATTTGCTGAGGATGCACTCAACCCCACAATCTGTATCACTGGTAAAGATATTAAACTGGCCCAAAATGGATCCTTGAGGGACACCACTTGTCACTCATCTTCATCTGAAATCAAACCATTGACCACTACACTCTGAATGCAGCCAGCTAGCCAGTTCTTTATCCACCAAACAGTATGCTCATCAAATCCATCTCTCTCCAACTTAGAGATGGATGTCATGCTGCATCCTCCCTCCTCATACTTCAACGAGCAAACTATACAATGAAACAATATGCAGAATTATAGAATTTTACTACTGATTCAGGCTTGGACTCATTCTATCACTGTTTAAAAATCACAGGTCCTCCACAGGTACCTTGAATAAATCCTTACAGTCATAGTACAGATAACCAAAACAACGCAGAAAAACACGAAGTAATTCAATCCTTCCCCTCCTTAAACCCCAAATGAAATTCCCTCTGATATCACCACTGTAGTAACAAAAAAGGAGATATGGCTATACTTAAGGGTTGCATTCTTTGAAAAAAGGGACAGATGTTTGCGATTATCCTGAACTAGCTTCTATACATTCTTTGTACCACAAGTGAAAAGGGATCAGATTCTTCAAGACAATTCACTTTTAGATACCTGCCTTCAGATATGATTAATTACACTGGTTTTGTTCTCTCCACTGACTACAGAAGGTGTCTGAATAATCAGCCTAGACTCACTCAGCTTCATTAACTTGGGACCAACTCCATTCTGAAAGCACAAGAAACTTTGAGGAAAATCAAATCCTACTCTCAGCCCAGGAAAAAAGACGACAAAATAAAGCAAAAACAGTTGCTGATCATATGTATACATAACATAGCAAAGGTATGCCTAATCCGAGGATATATTTTGGATGCATTTACAATGCTATGGTATTTAGAGACTATTAAAATAACATAAATATGGCAAACTAAGTTAATTCTCTTTTCCAGTTAATACAATTAACAGTAAAATACAATTCTAATTAAAATACCCATCAAAATAATGAGACTAACAAATACATTAGAGATTAAGCATTTAGAAGAAGAGTCAGCGCTAAGATACCCTGCTCCTTCAAACTAAGCATACTTTTAATAATGTTAAAAGAACCTTTAACATAGACAAAATTATATGGCTCAAGTGTACAAGTTTTAATAAAATAGGCAAGATCATATCTTAAACCATCACATGTGATTTGCACTATATTCAGGTATATTCAATTGCAGAAGTTTCTGTGTTTTGGGGTTGTTTTATTTTAAGTCTGTCCACAGCCCTGCTTCAAATAAATTGGAGTACTTGGCACTTTGATCAAGTTTTAACATATATTTATGTATAAAGTAAACATGCAAACTAACATATGAAGTGATTTATTAGGTAGTACCTGCATTTGATACCAAAACTGTCCTACAACTTACACTTGAGCTTTTACATGGGGTTATTCTCACATACACTTCCCCCTTACAGATGTTGTTCAGTAACCTATCTCCTTTCCAACACTACCAAGTCGAGCTAGATTTTGTTACAAACAGTAAAAATTCATTTATATGCATGTGACTCAAATTAAATATATCTTTGGAAAACAAAGCTCCTGAGTTGGAGCCATTAATTCTAATTAAGTTTCACTGGCTTTGGAAAGTCTCCAGAACACTGACCACATGATCCAGGTCATCTGTAGAAAACATGCGAAAATCACAGGAAAAATAAATAAATAATTTTTTTTCCTAAATATCGACCAACACACAGATTTTGGACACTGTTGAGAGTGCTTCTGCTAAAAAATAAAAATCAGGATTTTCACAAGTCACATTTTTCCAGCATTAAAAAAGCACTCGTACTGAACATATGTTTCTGGAGATTTATGGATATGCATCTATATTAATATCCAGCTTCTCAATAACTTGTTTTTTGTTTTAGCTTTTTTTTTTCTTTAATTTAAAAACTAAACAGAAGCAAGCTAACAAGACCATCCCAAAAGTCAATATAACAAAATGTCCACTCTGCTAGAACACTGATAATTGTATGTAACTTAACCATCAAAAGTGTAACAAATAACAACTTGTACACAGACAGAATACAACCCTGAGAAAACTGCAACTCTATTTCCTGCAATTAAGAACCAAAGCTGTGCTTCACAACCCTAAGAAAATTTAATTTGCCACTCACCAAAGTGAACTCGATAAGGTTGTAACAAATTTTAAATTATGAAGCTGAAAACGAACTGCATTACTCTAGCTGGTCCTACAACAAAACAAACACCAGCAGATCCAGAACTATATAAAACATAATTTGTCTCAAATTATGCAAATGGTGACAATAGATTAAAAAATTATCTATTAGATCTTCACAGCAATGCACCATGTGATAGAAGTTCTCCATTAATGTTATGTAATAGCAGATCACGGAACAGGACAAAAAAAAAATCACATTTTAAGGAAAAAATTAAAAAGAACATTTTAATGAACGTAATACAGTAGTTTAAAAATTTCAAGACAGCTGTAGTGTGTCAAATGTATGATCTAATTATTTTGTTTGAACAAAACAATAATGGTACATCTAACTGAAAACATAATTATTTTCCATAAAGGTAAGCTTCCAAAAACCGGAGCATGGAAGTATTACGTTTAAAACTGATAAGTGGGGCAATATATTCCTATTAAAGACAATAGGCATGGTCCTATTCAATTCAAGGAGGTCATGACCAGAAAGTCAAAACGGAGCTTGGCAAAGACAAAAATAACAAGGGGAGGCTTAGTAGGTCAGATCAGAGATGCTCTCTCCACTGCTAAGGTGCTCCTAAGAAGGGGCAAATGTTTGTACCATGGTTTTCAATAACTTGAGACTCAGCAACTTCCTGAGCAAGAACGCTATATTTCTGTTTAACGACCTGCAGTTTGTTGTTGGGTTGTTTTTGTTTTTTTTTCAGTTCACCAATCTGCTTTTTGAACCTCTTAGTTTCAACACCCAAAACCTGCTGTGCTAAGGAAATCAGCAAGGCTGGAAGGCCAGGTACAGAATCACAGAACAGATGTCTGAGATCATCAAGTCCAGTCTATGAACTAACACCACATCGACTAGACCATGTGACTAAGTGCCACATACAATCTTTCCTTAAACACCCCCAGGGATAGCAAATTCATCACTTCCCTAGGCAGTCCATTCCAGTGTCTAATTACCCTTCCCCTGACAAAGTGCTTCCTAACATCCAATCTAAACCTCCCCTGGTGCGGCTTCAGGCCATGCCTTCTCATCTTGTCACAAGTTGGTTAGGAGAAGAGTCCAACCCCCACCTTAATATAGTTTCCTTTCAGGTAATTGTAGAGTGTGATAAGGTCCCCCCCGAGTCTCCTCCAGGCTAAACAGCCCCAGCTCACTCAGCCTTACCTTGTAAGACTTTCCCTCCAGTCCCTTCACCAGTCTCATCGCTCTCCTCTGGACCCACTTCAGCACTTCAATACCCTTCTTGAAGTGAGTGGCCCAAAACTGCACACAGTACTCGAGGCGAGGCCTCACTGGTGCTGAGTAGAGGGGCAGAATTACATCCCTAGTCCTGCTGGCCACACTATTTCTGATACAATACAACACAATTCAAACAATACAACCATACTCATACCACTTTCCAGAAGCATGTCGGAAGAACATGCAGTACTTTTTGAGTTGCTCTTTGTGTTTTAAGGCCATGCAATCTTTAACTACTAGAAATAAAACCACAGTACATCTGCTTTGGAAGTTTCTAAATTACAAAAAGTTGAAAACGTCTTTGGTGGATGTATCCCAACATATACATTCTTCCTGTGCATCTTTCCTTGATTGATTACTGCTCACTACCACGATGGACAGAATACTGGATTAGAGGGACACATATTAAACCTGATAGGGATATATTTACAACAGTCTTTCAGAAAGTAAAGTATAAAGTATTATCATTAGCATTAGGCTTAAACACAGTGCTTCAAAACACATCTGTATATTGGTTTGGGACTGATCTATACACAAGCATTTTTTGGTCCATGTGTTATTATTATTTTAGTTAAAGAGTATATAAATATTTGCAGGAGCAAGACCTGAAATAAAAGGTTTATGACATTATTTTAAAATATGTAAATATTTTACAACTTCTACATATAGAAGATATATTAAATCAGAATGCATTAGAACAGAAGTACAACAGATTACCTCTAACTTACTAAGCCGAAAATACTACTATATATTGGAGTTTAGATAAGTTTATTTTTCAGCCCTTTTGAAAGGATCAAAATACAGGTACAATTAGCTCTACTTATCATGAAAAAAACAAAACCAATCTTTTGTATTAGATTCCTGATAATTCTTCAATTAAGATATTTAAGATGCAATTCCTATGCAAATCACTTTAATTTTACCTTGATTCACAATTAAAATAGTAACTCCTCATTTGTGAGTTTATTTCTTTGGGTTTCTAGATCAGATGGAGAACTGAAATCCATAAAAGTGTATTTTTCAGTGAGAAACAATAAACAAATGTTAATATCCCCAAAGTTTCCTGCACCCAAGTTTCTAACCTTTTAGCCTCAACTCCACCTTTAAGCATGTCATTCCCAAATTTCTCGAACTTTGATGCGATTACACTACAACGGTGTTTAGAGTTTTGTGTTATTTCTAGTGAGTCCATCTACTAGAAGTTTTCTTTCTGTTTTCACATAATATGTAACATAAAATCCTCCTCTTAACATGAGGCAGTCAAGTAGCAGTTTAAGCAGAAAGCACTGACTTCCAACAAATTTAATTACTGTGCACCCTGGCACAGTACATACCAACTTCTCTCATAGAAGTGTTTAAATCAGGTAAAATACATGCTAGAGGGCAAATAACAGCAAGTATAATAATTGGAAAGAGGATTTTAAGTTGTGTTTCAGATTCCAGCACAAAACGGTTGACAAATGATGCGTGCATCAAGTTCACAGGAAGGGGAAAACCCAGCACTGTGACGTGAACGTATCTGTGCTTAGAGCAGAAATTTCAAGTAATTTTACATGCAGCACAGGGATACTATTAAAAGCAAAGCAAATACTGTCTATTTCATTAACTCAAGATTTCTATTCCTCAAGGCAACCAAAGCTCATCTTGGTTGAGTGCTCATCCTAAACAAAAAAGTTGCTTTAACTCCTGCTGTGTTGAAAGACTGACTGATGATTCCCCACAGATTCCAAAAGAAAGGCAGTAAAGCACTTTCTCTGAAGACTGACAAACTGCAAATTCTGAAAAGAAAGAAGAATATTCCAGGTTCCCTCCCGTAAAATCTGAATATGGTGACGACACCCTGGAGAAGAGCAGGTTACAATGGTTTACTATTCTCCAAATTACCCTACCGATTACCTCACCAGTTTAACACTTTTATTTTGCATACCATTTTAGAATCTTTCATGGCATTGTGAGTGAGGATGCAACACTGGAAACTAGAAACCCCTAAGCTGACCAATGCAACACTTGATGCTCATCTTCTAATGCTTTTCTGGGATCTGGCTCTCCAAACGAGTCTCTCCCTCCAAACAGTTCTCAAAAGTTGAATTTTACCAGAACTATACCAAATAATTCTATGTATTCACTGAGGATAAGGAAGAAAGGAATTTGTATTAAAGGGAAAGACAACCATGTTGTAAGACCATTCAACTAAAATTAGTTGAAATCTTTATGAAAAGAAACACCATTACCTGCAGAAAGCCTATATAACCTCTACACTACTAATGGAGGAAGCGTTACAATCATCTGTGTCTTCCTACATAGGATTTTAGTTTTATCATAATTATATGGTCTTAAGAATTTTTTTTCTCTAAACATGGATCAAGTAAAAGCATGTGTCACTGTTGGAATTCTTCACTGGTCTGCTTCAAAACATCTGATGCATTCCCACACTGCGGTGGATGGCTACATAAATGTGACCTCCAAGAAAGGAGAGAAACAAAACCCAGTGCTTTGAGTATGCTTTTTTGGCAGATATATTTCTTTTTGAACAAACAAGTTAGGAGAGACACCAGTGATTTTTATTTAGTGACAACATAACATTTTGTTATTTTTTATGTATTTTCACAGTACTATCTGTAAATGCCAAGATTCATCAGAATTTAATAGCAGATATACTCACTTCCAAAGCCTAACTTCAGCAAAAGGATATATTATTTTATCAGTCGTAAGAATACAACATGCTGTTTGAGATTAGCCATTTTCATTCAAGTTGTTTTGCTGAGTTTATATAGTATAAGAAGTTAGATGTACAACTTGGAAGATATCTTGAAGTACTTCATTATGATATTATAGTTACACTTCTCTTACAGTATAAACATTTCAGTTGCTATAGATCTATTATTTCAGTATCAAAACAAGATTATTCATTACAGAATGGACTGAGCCA
>VWYK01109726.1:5274-17013 GCA_013399775.1 Semnornis frantzii
CCCTCCTCCTCTCCTCCCTCCTCCTCTCCTCCCTCCTCCTCTCCTCCCTCCTCCTCTCCTCTCATCTTCTCTCATTAATATAGCATTATTAATTGGTCAAACTAATAAACCCCATTATGTAGATAACATTAACACATCATTATTAACTGGTAAAGGTAATAAATTCCATTATGTAGATGACATTAATATATCATTATTAATTGGTAAAGGTAATAAACTCCATTATATAGATAATATTTACTGTGACATTGTTGATTGGTAATGGTAATAAACTCCATTATGTAGGTAACATTTAATGTAACATTGTTAATTGGTAAAGCGAATAAACCCCATTATGTAGGTAAGATTAATACAGCATTATTCATCGGTAAAGGTAATAAACTCCATTGTGTAAACTCCATTAATGCACGAAAAAGCTCCTGGTAGCTTCTCTGAGATACTGCTTAGCAGCAGTTGAGCTCATGTAGGTTTCTGGTCTTTCAGAAGAGGAGCAGAAGAACCTTCTTTGTCACACGTTATGTGACGTTCTGGAAATGGCCTGCTCTGATAATTCCGAGTCCTACTCTCTGGCAGCGTGGATCAGAGGCAAAAGAGCCGAGGAAACTGCTGGCATTGCTGAGAGCCCTGCCGAGTCCAGCCGGCAGGAGGAGCCGCACTGTAAGTCTGCCTCTGTGCACAGCCCCTGCCGAGGGCTGGGTTCTTTGGGAGGGGGCTGCTGCTTTTTAGCATTATGCAGAGGGACTTTTTGTGATTCCACTAGCAGCAGAAAGAATTCTGCCTGTGGCAGAGGCAGGGATCCCTTTTGTCCAAAGGAAGGTGTTGACTGCACTGGAGTTCTACCACACTGGAATTTGAGCAATTACCATAAGCATTTCAGTTCCCTTTTGTGATGTACTGGGACTTGATATGCCTTTCATTTTGGAAAATATCTGCTTCTTAACACTGCAGAAGGGCTTTAACTTCTCACTTGTTGCTTAATTTCACAAGAGCTTTTGTAGGAGATTCTGCAGAGCTCTATCTGTTCTGACATCTTCTGGATTCCCTGTTCTGGAGAAGCAGCTTTGTTCCCTCTTTGCTTCTGTGCAGTAGCAAAGCAGCTTAATCCAATCACCTTCTGGTGGTAGACTAAGAGAATGTGGTTGTAGATGAGCACTGCTTGATCACCTGATTTTTGCAAATATCTTGATTCCTTCATTAGTTCCTGACCCCAAGGCTCTGGTGCACATCATCTGTTGCACTAAGCTGCAGTCACATCAGACTGCTTCTGAGCCAGCTGCACAGAGTTTGCCTGTGCAAACAGCTCCTGCAGAAGTGCATCTTAACCTCTTCACAGGAGATATCTAACAGATAGAAGAGAAGCTGCTTTTTCTTTTAGTTTATGTTCCCAGTGTGTCCCTTACAAAGTGTGCAAAACTCTTCACATGAGAAGGTGCTTATAGAGGTGCCAGCTTCTGACAGAAGCAGTGTGTTGGTCAGCAGTGATGGCAGAAGTGCAAAGAACTGTGCAAGTAGATCTCTATGTGCTCAACCAGCAGGGAGTAGTGCTGGAGCTCTTTCTGTTAGAAGTCATATCCATCCACTTCTCTCAAGTGCTCCATGTGCTTTAAAAAGCTCAAATAGTAAAAACTCTGCCCTCGTGAGGCCTCACCTGGAACACTGCAACCAGGACTCAGCTAGGGCAGCAAAGTCCAGGCTGTCCAGGAGTATCCTGTGGGACACTAAGAAGAGTGTGTCCAGCATTTTGAGAGAGGTTCTCCTCCCCTTCTGCTCAGCCCTGCTGTGACCCCACCTGGGATATTGCATCCAGGTCTGGGCTCCCCAGGTCAGGAGGGACAGGGGTCTGCTGGAGAGAGTCCAAGGGAAGGCTACAAGGATGCTGAAGGGACTGCAGCACTGCCTGAGGAGGAGAGGCTGAGAGCCCTGGGGCTGTGCAGTCTGCAGAGGAGAAGGCTGAGAGGGGATCTGAGCAATGTCTGTCAAGAGCTGAGGGCTGGGGGGCAGGAAGGAAGGCACAGGGACAGGCTCTGCTCACTTGTGTCCTGGCATGGGACAAGGGCAAGGGATTGAAACTGCAGCCCAGGAAGGTGCAGCTCAAGATGAGGAAGAAGTTCTTGAGTGGAAGGGTCCCAGAGCCCTGGCCCAGGCTGCCCAGAGAGGTTGTGGAGTCTCCTTCTCTGGAGCCTTTCCAACCCTGTCTGAATGTGTTGCTGTGTGCCCTGTGCTGGATTCTCTGCTCCTGCTCTGACAGGGGTTGGACTGGAAACTCTGCAGAGGTCCCTTACAACCCGTAACATCCTGTGAGGCTGTGGAAGTTACAGTGTCACTGAACTGAAAAAACAGAAGGTGCCCACACAGGAGCTCCAAAGTGAGCAGGTTGGGGTTTTTACTAAGTGTAGCACAGGAAGTTGTATCTACAGCTTTGCTGTTTAGTAAACCTGCCTTGGCAGGGCAGAGATGAGGCAGCTGTAACCCTGACACTTCTGACTTCTCTGGATTTTCCAGTTGTCTTCAAAGTTCTTCAGGGCAAGGGAGGGGATTGTGCCCCTTTGCTCTGCTCTCCTCACACCCCACCTGCAGTCCTGTGTGCAGTTCTGGAGCCCCCAGCACAGGAAGGACATGGAAGTGTTGGAGCCAGTGCAGAGGAGGCCACCAAGATGCTGAGAGGGCTGCAGCAGCTCTGCTGTGAGGACAGGCTGAGAGAGTTGGGGCTGTGCAGCCTGGAGAAGAGAAGGCTTCCAGGAGAGCTTGGAGTGGCCTTGCAGGATCTGAAGGGGGCTCCAGGAAGGCTGGGGAGGGACTATTGACAAGGTCTGGGAATGGCAGGACAAGGGGCAATGGGTTTGAAGTGTCAGAGGGGAGATTGAAAGTGGATGTTAGGAGGAAGTTGTTTGGAGTGAGGGTGGTGAGACACTGGCACAAGTTGCCCAGGGAGGTTGTGGCTGCTCCCTCCCTGGAGGGGTTCAAGGCCAGGGTGGATGAGGTCTTGAGTGACCTGTACTAGTGGGAGGTGTCCCTGCCTAGGGCAGGTGGTTGGAACTGGCTGAGCTTTGAGCTCCCTTCCAACCTTCCCATTCTGTGATTCTGTGATTATGAGAAGAAAGCAATAAGAATTTCTTTACAAGTACGCCTAACCTTTTGCAGAACCATCCTGTAATAAATAAGTGCTAAAAGGGGGGTAAAAAAAAAAAAATCCACACCAAAATGTCACTCACAGGAATGGGTATGTGAAGGAAAAAACTACATCTTACCTCCACTGGTAGCAATCCAAATAACCACCCTTGCTTTTCTAGGAAAGAATCCTTCCTTGTCGACTTGCAAAGTGCTATCTGTGGTATGCAGATGCTTGAGGAGTTTGGTACAAACCCAACAGCTCAGCATCTGACAAATATTTTCCAGACTCCACACTCCAGTGTCAATGGATCAGCCCCAATGGAAATGCTCTCACTAATGTTTGCGGTGGAATCGAAAACGTCGCAGTAAATGAGTTTATACTACTCAACTGCCAAATGAAAATGTGGAGGGAGAATTAAAACTGTGCAATATGGTTATAGCTTGGAGGTTTACTGGCTTGCTGTGTGTATCTTGTGTCATTTCTTTGCCATGTGTAGTGCTGAAAAGTGTCTCTTGTGTATAGCTGCCTTGGCTGTGGAAGAGCTTGGCTTTGAGCGGTATCATGCATTAATTCAGTAAGTAATACATTGGCACATTTCAAATACAACCTTTTGGAATTTAGCACTGATGTCTCCCAGCCCTGAGCTGCTTTTGTCTGGTACACATCAGAGGGCAGTTTGGATTTCAGGGTGTTGCATTGGGGGATTTGGTTTTCATTTTGCATTTTGCTGTTGGGAATGGAATCTTTGTTTTGAGCCTTAACCTGGAAAAGTAAAACTGGAGCAATGAAATGAGTGGCACTGGCCAAAGAACCTCTGCCCTGCAACTGCATGGAGACAGCTGATTCAGTCACGCTTCAATTAAAGGTGCTTATCCTCAGGATCTAGAAATTAGAGATGATGATCTTCAATATTTATGGATTAAAGATGCTAGTCCACAGGATTCCTGAACCAGAGATGCTAATCCTCAGGATTCCTGAACCAGAGATGCTATTCCTCACCATTCCTGAGCCAGAGATGCTATTCCTCACCATTCCTGAATCAGAGATGCTAATCCTCAGCATTCCTGAACCAGAGTTGCTAATCCTCAGCATTCCTGAACTAGAGATACTAATCCTCAGCATTCCTGAACCAGAGGTGCTAATCCTCAGCATTCCTGAAGTAGAGATGCTAATCCTTAGCATTCCTGAGTCAGAGATGCTAATCCTTAGCATTCCTGAGCCAGAGATGCTAATCCTTAGCATTCCTGAACTAGAGATGCTAATCCTCAGCATTCCTGAACTAGAGATGCTAATCCTCAGCATTCCTGAGTCAGAGATGCTAATCCTCAGCATTCCTGAACCAGAGGTGCTGAAGTGCAGGGCTTTGCTCTCCATAGCAGTGTTGCTCAGCCTCAGGGACAGCCTAGCTGCTGAAGTGCAGGGGTTTGCTCTCCATGGTTCATGAGCTGTGGCTGTCTGAGCACCTGACTGCTCACATCCAGTCCCTTCTCAGCTTGTCTTGTAGCATTGCTGCTGCAAGCCCCTTGGCTCATTCCCCATCCCTGCAAGGCTGTGGTTGGTGTTGGCACACAAAAGCCATGTCCCTCTTTGCACATTGCTCCAGGCTCTCATGGGTAAACACCAACAGCTGGAGTAACTCCAGGCCAGCTGCTCTGTCACTCCCTATGCCACACCAGATTTACTCTGCTTGCAGCTGGCCACTTTCAGGTTGGGTGTTAGTAGTTGTTTGTGCTTTGTGACCCTATTCTAATGCTCCCTCTAAATGCAGTCTCCTTTTCTTTTGGGTTTTCTCCCCTCCAGCAAGCGAGTGTTCAAAAGCTTCCCCGAGCTGAAGGCCGCAGTTTGGGATCAGTACTCAATGTGGACAAACAGATTTGGAGTGTTGCTCTTTCTCTATTCTGTAATACTGACAAAGGTTCGTGGGTCACCTGGGATTGGTGTGTGGTGTGGTTTGTTTCTTTGGTAAGAGACAGTTTGGTCCTCTGACCCTTTTTCTGTAAAAGGAGAACACTGAACTGCTGAGCTAAGCCCGGCTGGGATAAGTGGACTGTAGTGATGTCTTCATTCATCACTGAGTCCATGGCCAGCAGAAAAGCTCAGGGAGGTTTAGAGGTTTGGTTTGGGGGGTTTATTTTTTGTCCTGAAGTGGGAGGATTGCAGAGTTTGGAACTGTCTTTCCTTGTATACACCTAACACACCAAGGGGCAGAAGTGGAAAGTTTAGATGTCAGTTGAGGTAGGCCCAGCCTCCAGCATTTTCCTAGGGCCTTCTGTTGTTGGAAGCCTTGCAGCTTATCCCTTCAGAGAGCAAAACCATTTTGTCATTCTTCTGTAGGGTATTGAGAACATTAAGAATGAAATTGAAGATGCAACTGAGCCATTGATAGATCCTGTTTATGGCCATGGAAGGTAAGCTGCAAAGCAGAGTTGCTCCCACTGAAAGTCCTTCAGTGGGCTCATTTTTTGATGTTTCTGAAGCTGATCATTCCCTTAATTGTCAGGAAGATTCAATTCTAGCTTGACCTAAACCTAACACCTAACTCTTCACTGCTCACTCTGGTGTCTGATCTGTGAGGCAGTGACTGATGCTACTGCTGACTTTTCAGAGGAGCACTGCTCAAACCCAGGGCTATGTTTGTGTATCAGGTTGGTGGTTGAACGAGTGGAGACTGTGTTAGCATGACTGAATGAGAGCTGCCTTGGAGGAATGCACTTAGAGAGTACCTGCTCAGTTGTCTCAGCAATGCAGCAGCTTTGGCAGTGCTTGGAGACACAATTTAGCTCTGCAGAGTGCTTATGCCCCTTGTAACAGACTGGTTCTTTCTTATGTACAGCCAAAGCTTGATCAACCTCCTGCTGACAGGCCATGCTGTTTCCAACGTCTGGGATGGAGACAGAGAATGTTCAGGAATGAGTAAGTTGCTCCTGGTTTATGTTTGTTCATCATTTGTACATAGTATGAGATGCTGAGCTATAGCACTGGGATCTGCTCTGTTTCTGGTTTGATGTTCTCCTTGTTTACTGTCCCTTGATGGAAGCAGACCTCAGCAGGAAGCAGACCACACTTGCACAGTCTCTTGAGAGCAGTGAATGCAGCTTGAAAGCCCAGGTCGCCTGGCAGCCTGGGAGTGCATTCTGCAGGCTAGGGACTGCTGTTCACAGCAGCCACATCAGGCTAGGCAAAAGAACTGACAGGAACCTACTGACATTGACCAGAGTCCTGCATCTGGGGTGAGGTCATTACTGGCTGGCTAGGAAGCAGCTCTGCAGGAAAGGACTGAAGGTCCTTGTGGCCAATGAGTTGCACATAGGCTGTCAGTGAGACCCCTGCCAGTGAGCTGCCTGCTCTACCTCAGGAGCAGATTAGCCAGCAGGGGAAGGGATGGTTCTGTCCTCCTGTGTGCTGCTTGTGAGACCACCTCTGCAGTGCTGTGTCCACTCTGGGGCTCCCCAGTACAGGAAAGATATTGACAGTTCTGGAGCCCCCAACACAGGAAGGACATGGAAGTGTTGGAGCCAGTCCAGAGGAGGCCACCAAGATGCTGAGAGGGCTGCAGCAGTTCTGCTGTGAGGACAGGCTGAGAGAGTTGGGGCTGTGCAGCCTGGAGAAGAGAAGGCTTCCAGGAGAGCTTGGAGTGGCCTTGCAGGATCTGAAGGGGGCTCCAGGAATGCTGGGGAGGGACTATTGACAAGGTCTGGCAATGCCAGGACAAGGGGCAGTGGGTTTGAAGAGGCAGAGGGGAGAATTAGACTGGATGTTAGGAGGAAGTTGTTTGCAGTGAGGGTGGTGAGACACTGGCACAGGTTGCTCAGGGAGGTGTTCAGGACCAGGCTGGATGAGGCCTTGAGCAGCCTGTTCCAGTGGGAGGTGTCCCTGCCTANCCCTTTTTTCCTCTTTTTCTGCCTTTTTTTTGCTATCTTTTCTGACTTTTTTTCCCCCCTTTTCTCTTTCATGGCCTTTTTTTTTGCCCCTCCATTCTACAATGCTATGAAATCAGGAGCTAAATGCTCAGACATGACTTAAATACTCAACACTCAGTAGCCTCT
This sequence comes from Semnornis frantzii, assembly GCA_013399775.1. Classification (NCBI taxonomy): domain Eukaryota; kingdom Metazoa; phylum Chordata; class Aves; order Piciformes; family Ramphastidae; genus Semnornis; species Semnornis frantzii. The sequence continues at coordinate 12,433 of VWYK01109726.1, forward strand.
CTCAGGAAGCAGACCCCTCTGGTTTTTATCTCATCCCACTAGCAGGGAGGGGAAACCTTACTGGACCTAGAGGGCACTAAAGATTGCTACCTTATCTGACTTTTCCCCTTCTCCCTCTTTTTTCCTTTCATGGCCTTTTATTTTTGCCTCCTTTTTTTTGCCCCCTTTTTTGTGCATGCAAATTGATTACTGATTTCTTCCCAGACCCTTTGGAAGTTCAAATCATCCTTTCTCCTGGATTTTTCCTCTAGGCTTTTGTTGTTTTCATTTGGGAGTTGCCTCTTTTCTTTCCTAGTCTCTTGATGCTTCCATTTTCTCTGACACTAGAGGGAGGCATTAATGTTTCAGAGACTTTTTTTTTTTTTTTAGCTAATTAAGGATGAGTTAATGACTTTCATTAGCATCTGCAAGCTTGAGAACATCTCTCTTATTTACAGGGTTTTAGCCAGCCTGGTCCTTTTTTTCTATGGCTCACACTATTGTCTTCTTGTTAATGTTGTTGAGTGTGTGACATCCTCTAGCTCTTTATAAAAAGGTGGCTTTGAACAACTGTGTTTGTATAATTTGTCTTCTGTATCATTTATTTCTCTCATTTCTAGCATGCTGTGTTTTATCAGTCCCCACCTTGAATCCTAATCCTCTCTACAATGTTGGTATTTATTAACCTCCTTTCTAACTGAAATCTGTAGGAAACAGTTTTCCTGGTTTTGTCTGTGGGTTCTCTTGGGCATTTTTCATTGTCTCCTCTGGAATTTTTACATCATGATTTAGCAATCTGAATTGTCAGGTTGTGCTCAGTCAGAATTGTCAGGTTGTGCTCAGTCAGAGTTGTCAGGTTGTGCTCAGAGTTGTCAGGTGTGCTAGAGTTGTCAGATTGTGCTCTGTCCTCTTTAATGTCTTCATCAATGACCTGGGTGATGGCATTGAAGTAGCCTCAGTAACTCTGCAGATGGCACCAAGCTGGGTGGCTGTGTCCAGCTGCCAGAGGGTAGGGAAGCTTTAGAGTGGGACGTGGACAGGTGAGAGCCATGAGCCAAGGCTCCTTGGGTGAGGTTCAGCAAGGCTAAGGGCCAGGTCCTGCCCCTGGGTCACAACAACCCCATGGGGAGCTCCAGACATGGGCAGGTGTGGTTGGGAAGCTGCAGCTGGGAGAGGGCCCTGGGGTGTTGGTTGGCAGTGAGTGACCATGAGGCAGCAGTGCTCAGGTGGGCAAGAGAGCCACTGGCATCCTGGCTTGGCTCAGAAGCAGGGTGGGCAGCAGGGCCAGGAGGGGATCATGCCCCTGTGCTCAACACTGGGCAGGCCACAGCTCGAGTGCTGTCCTCAGCTCTGGGCCCCTGACTGCAGGAAGGACATTGAGGGGCTGCAGCATGCCCAGAGCAGGGCAGCCAGGCTGGAAAAGGGCCTGGAGCAGCTGGGGCTGAGGAGTGGCTGAGGGAGCTGGGGGGGTTGAGGCTGCAGCAGAGGAGCCTGAGGGCAGAGCTGATTACTCTCTGCAGCTGCCTGCAGGGAGGTGGCAGTGAGCAGGGGGCAGCCTCTGCTGCTTGGTGCCAAGGGCCAGCAGCAGAGGCAATGGTTCCAAGGTGCCCCAGGGCAGGCTCAGGCTGCCTCTTAGGAACTCTTTGTGCCTTGGAAGGCTTCTCCAGCCCTGCAATGGTCTGCCCAGGGCAGTGCTGCAGTGCCCATGCCTGGAGGTGTTCCAGCAGCCTGTGGAGCTGTGCTTAGGGCCATGGCTTAGTGCTGAGCCTGCAGTGCTGGGTGCAGGCTTGGGCTGAGTGAGCTTGCAGGGCTCTGCCAACCGCGTATGTTCTGTGAGTCTGTGACTGTTGTTGCATCTTTCCTTACCCTGGGCTGATCTGTTCTGCAGCTCAGCAGGTATTTCTCTACATCCCTGTAGGTCTTTCAAATCATCTTCCTGGTAGATGTTACTCATTAATTGTCTGCATTGGAAGTTTTTGCTGAGAACACCAAACCTGGGCTGGTAGGAGGTGTCCCTGCCCATGGCAGGGGTTTGGAACTGAATGATCTTCCTTCTGACCCTTCTGACCTTCTGACCCAAACCATTCTGGGATTCTGTGCAAGCAGGCTCTCAACAGTGAACTTTTCAGACCTTCCCTTTGGCACTTCATATTTCAGAAACACAGGAATTCCGTAAAACTTTTATCATTTTATTTCACTCCACTCTGCTGATTTGCCATTGCTGCTAAAACTGTCTGAGTTTTGGTTCTTGACAAATTTTGAAAGCAATTCAAAATGGCTGAGAGAGTTGGTGCTGTGCAGCCTGGAGAAGAGAAGGCTTCCAGGAGACCTCATAGTAGCCTTGCAGGATCTGAAGGAGGCCTACAAGAAGGCTGGGGAGAGACTATTGACAAGGTCTGGGAATGCCAGGACAAGGGGCAACGGGTTTGAAGTGGCAGAGGGGAGATTTAGACTGGATGTTAGGAGGAAGTTGTTTGCAGTGAGGGGGGTGAGACACTGGCACAGGTGGCCCAGGGAGGCTGTGGCTGCTCTCTCCCTGGAGGGGTTCAAGGCCAGGTTGGAGGAGGCCTTGAGTGACCTGTACTAGTGGGAGGTGTCCCTGCCTATGGCAGGGGGTTGGAACTGGCTGATCCTTGAGATCCCTTCCAACCTTACCATTCTATGATTCTGTGATTCTATGACTTAGATTCCTGTGGAATATATGCTGTGTCTTGTTTTGAACAGAGCTCCTTGGCATCCACAAGCAGGCAACAGTGGGCTTTTTGACACTGATGGAATCTCTGAGATACTGTAAGGTAAAGAACATGTTTTCTGTGTCATTCAGCATCCTTTGTTGTGGGCTCCTTTGGCAGGACTCTGTGTAACTGGAGATAGTGAGGAACTTCCAAAGTGTGCTCAGGTGCAAACTGACACTAATTCCATGCTGATCTACATCTACATCTAAGATCCACGTTGATCTAAGGCTCAAATCCTTAGATTCACCTTACCAAGGTGTTGTTTGGTGCTATTTAACTAGAACTTCAGTGCCCCGAGTGAGTGCAGCAAATCAGGAGCTTGCTTTTACCAAAGCAGTGCTTCATGCAAGTTGTGTGGATGGTTGTGAGGTCCCAACGTGGCTTGCTGTGGGGAATGTTGCAGTTTAATTCTTCTCTTGCATTCCATTTGAAATAAATAGCCAGGGGAAAAACTACTCCAAGTGCTGCTCAGTAGATGTGTTGTGGCTGTGGAGTTCTCCAGACCTGAAGTGGCTTCGTCTGCAACACCTGAAGTGCAGCTTGGGCCATGTTGTTTCTTGCTGTTCTGACACAGGATTTCTTGGTTTCAGGTTGTTTGAGAAACTGCAGAATACTGCTTTTGAAACACTGCTCTTAATGTCACCAGGCTTTGATTTTTTCGCTGTTGTTTGCTGTCTTTTAATCTCTATTGAATTCCTTTAACTTAGCTGGGGGTTAAAGGGGATTGTGTAGTTGACAGCATATTGGTGAGTTGGCTGTGACTCTCCCTTCCTTTGTGAAGTAAATGTCAGTTCTGAATTGATGCATCTAAAACCAGCTAATAGCTCAAGTGGCTTCTGCCCTCCTAAGCATGCAGTCAGCTCCAGGTGAGCACAGGAGTAGTAAGTGGCATGCAGTGTTGGAGGCAGGGCTGAAGTAAGGGCTGCTGTCGCTCCCACCAGCTCACTCCTGTCTGTCTTCTGTTAATCAGCAAAACCTCTCCTGTTTCCCAACCAAACAGGAGTCCATGATCAAATCAGAATGTTGCTTTCAGCACTTCCTTGAGCATTTTAGACTCATTAGAAGAGCACTGAGACTCCCCAAACCAAATTGTCCTTACTTCCATCACCACCTAGATGACTTCTCTGAGTTCGCTTTGTTGTCTGATTCTTGTTGTTGCTTTTCAGGTTGGCTCCTATTTGAAATCTCCAAAATTTCCCATTTGGATCCTTGGCAGTGAAACACACCTCACGGTCTTTTTTGCCAAGGTATGTTAGCTGTGATTTTGTGGGAACCTGAGGCAGATCCAGGCCTCACAGACTCTCAGAAGGGTTTGATGTGTCCTGGAGAGTGGAAGGGCAGACTTTGAGCTCTCATGATTGATAAGGGGCACCTCAAGGAAGTTCTTTGCAGTGAGGGTGGTGAGACACTGGCACAGGTTGCCCAGGTAGGTGTTTAAGGCCAATTGGACGAGGCCTTGAGTGACCTGTACAGGCCAACCTCATGACATTCAACAAGGCCAAGTGTAAGGTCCTGCACCTGGGTAGGCACAGTGCCAAGCACAGCTCCAGGCTGGGTGGGGAATGGCTGAGAGCAGCCCTGAGGAACAGGCCCTGGGGGTGTGGGGTGATGCAAAGCTCAAGATGAGGCTGCAGTGTGAGTGCAGCCCAGACAGCAACTGTGTGCTGGGCTGCAGCAAGAGCAGTGTGGGCAGCAGGGCAAGGGAGGGGATTGTGCCCCTTTGCTGTGCTCTCCTCACACCCCACCTGGAGTCCTGTGTGCAGTTCTGGAGCCCCCAGCACAGGAAGGACATGGAAGTGTTGGAGCCAGTGCAGAGGAGGCCACCAAGATGCTGAGAGGGCTGCAGCAGCTCTGCTGTGAGGACAGG